>MU134492.1:0-46460 GCA_015039355.1 Ramaria rubella
GTAAATTTTCAAATGAAAGAGACTCAGTACCTTAGAGCATCCTCATCAGAGAAATTCACATAAACTCATTTATGGGCGCGACACTACCCTGCACATTATGGACAACGTAGGTAGTGTATCCAACAAATTTCAGACATTTTGAGTGATATTTTTAATGAAAAATTATAATAATAGCCTGTTGAAGCGATCTAATCCACTTTTAACGTCTCAAAACCCTTCAGCACCAATCGAGGCTGAGCCTCGATTGGTGCTGGTCAAAAAAAACGAAAATTAATCGAAGGCTACATCTGGGTAAACATGAATGTGATCAAATTTAAACACATATTAATATTAAATTGACTCCATATGATCATTTTGTTCCAATACAACACCCCACCAGTGGCTGATAGACCCAATCCCAGAAGTTGTGTACAACCGCATACAGCTCTGTTCTGGTTGAAATAAATATAAATTTTGAGTGGGATACACATGATAAATATAAATATTGAATATAATTATGGTTACATATTTTATTCATTTTTGTGAGACCCGCCAGGGGGGCAGATCATTTTAGAGCACCTAAAATGCTCTAGCACAGGTATTGCATAAAAGGTTGGCACAATTAATGGGTTAAATGAGTTGATTAAAATATTTTTCAAAGTTGTATATTTTTTTCTACAGCCAAGAGAATATTTTTCTTGTTCTTGCTGTGAGTTGTCAAACACCCATCCAGTTGGGTACATGTTGGATGGGCACTAAAAACACATCACACATCCGATGTCCATAAATTATCCTACACCTAATATATTGCCCTAGTACATAGCAAATCTCCCCCATCAGGGGATTTTTTTCATTTCTCAGTCACTTCACATCATTTATCAGCCACACCCCGGATATTCAATTGGTTTACAATACCAAAAGGGAGTCATGCTTTATTTTTGTCTAGGAACACCTAAACCATCTACCGAGTACATTGTTTTTCATCATTGACATCAAGCTAGACTACTTAAGAATCACAACAGATTGAACATTGAAAGAGATCGTATCAGCTGCATTAGAGCCAGCGGGATCATACAAAGCCATGGTAGAAATCACACACACAGGCGTCTCTACCACAGGATCATTTTCCACCTGGGCCCATTCGGTCATGTCTTTCCAAGACAATTTACCAGCTTTGGGAGTTGAGTAAATTGGAACTAAAACACCAACATATCAGTTAAAACAGGTCATTAGCAACCCTATAATCAACTTACCAATCTCATTACCAAACAAACTCTCCTTCAATAAGTTGGCAGACCTCTTTGGATTACGATTGGATGACACACCCCTCTTCAGAGAAGAGAGACCCTCAATCACAGGTAAATGTGCACCACCAGCTCATCCAGAATCTAAACAAAATTATAATGGGCCGTAACCACACCAAAAATAAAATCATACCAACTGCAATAGTCCCAAAGACTAGACCTTGAGAATATGTGGGAAATGCCAACTTGACACCACCGGTGACCATGGACAGCATAGATGTCACATGCTCCCATTCGGTCTCAATCAGCACGGTTGAGATGCTGGATCTGATTCTGGGCTTGATGAAATTGGAATCACCCATAACCTTGCTCTTCAAGTTGCAGCTGAACACTTGACCGAACATAAATCCGCCAACAAGCTTGTTTGTACCTTTGAAACACAAGTGCAGCTTGCATTTGGACTTGATATTCTTGGATGCAACCCATTCAAACAGAGGAGGTGGGTTCCGAGATAGACTAAGTATGTTGTGACCAATGATGTTGTACCTCAGTATCTTGTTCCATATGCTAAAAGCATATTGTCAGCAATATGCATGAAAGAATGATTGAACCGCAATCACTAACCTAGGAGAAAGCTTCCCTCTACGTAAAAATTCCGACCAGCTAATTAATGCAAACTGCATAACATCGCCTGTAATACTAATTTAATTCTATGGGCGAAAATCAGGTACCGATAACAATGTAAATTAAAATTTGAAATCACTCAGGTAGGCTTATGGCATCAGTATGTGTCTTCACCAACTCGACATCGATTCCAGGATGCTCTACATTTTGACACACCCCACATATTCCAGTCTGCGCATTCCAGGTTTCCATGGCATTCTTCAATGCAACCCTAGACAGTTCGGTATAAATATGAACTAGTTAGTAAGAGACCTTTAACAACAAGAAAGAAAAAACTACAAAAAAACATACATAATCACGTCTTTCTGGGTATAGTCCAACCTAACAGATGATAAGTCAGAGGACAGCTGTTTCTGACAAGCATCCACATGATACTCACCAAGATGGAAGAAGATCCTTGTGATACACAGGTGTGGGTGTAATTCTACCCACCACAATATGCAATGAGCATACATACACTGTTGATCAGGTGAAAAAAACACTTACTTCTGCATACCAGAGACATTAGGGAGCTTACTAATATACAGACTGTTTAGTATCCATTACATGGAGCACTATCTCATGCACCTAGGAGAGGACTCTTTACGCACATTGATAATCCTAGAGGATATCAATTACATGAACCCAAGGACAGCATGTATGCTTACTCTGGGGGTGATTCTTCTTGAAAGCCTAGAAGCATGTCGTCAGAATCATCACCTTTAACAATGGCCTCTCTAATAAATGTCCGATCAATATTTGAGAAAAAAAAAAAGCAGAGTCATGATCACTTGGCTGAGATGTCCCAATCTGGAGAACTACGGTGTATTTCCAAAATAATTAATAATAGTATTTGAGACAGCATAGGCACTCACAATGGCATCAGTACTTCACATGATGTCCCAGACATCCCAACACTGGTGGATGTCTTAGCAGTGACAGCCAAACCTCCATCGTCTTCCTCAACGTCTAGGAATTCCCCATCAATCCCTGAATAAATATCATTCTCACCCTCCTCACCAGGACCATCCTCCACTGTTTGGGTCCCAGCCTCACTCTCATCCTCATCTTCCTCCAGGGCTTCATCGTCAATGAAAATTGCGGCAGTTTCTTCTTGCCTTTACCCTTGTGAACCCCACATAAACAATTGTAAGCAGACAGTGAATATCGTGCCTTACCCCACCAACTACATAACTAAATGAACGGTTATGCAAATGCATACAACAACCCAAATATATTCACTCACGGAGGATCAACAGTGACATCATGGCCTGCAACATCCCTTTTTGCCATCTTTACCTTGGCCCTGAACAGTCAAAATATAACATAATAAAAATTATATATCCTGATAAAGAAAAAAACCTTGTAAGCGGGACAGCTGCCACAGAAGGGATTGTCTCTCTTGCGGTGCCCTTAATGCAACTGGACTTTGCACTACAAGCATTGTTAACAAAATGCCCGATCAAAAGACCAAAAAATCACATGGAGATGAAGGCACATCTTCATCTGAATCGGTAGCCACTACGGCAAGTGACCTCTTCCTTTTATTCACAGGTGTTTTCAAGAGAGGAATTCTACACCAGTGTCAGAAAAGGAACATCAATAGGTCCACTGTGACTTATGGAGAAAATTCATTGGTTCTGATGTAAAATAATGGGAGATGGAGGATGAATGAAACATGAATGCTCACTTAACTAGAGTGGAAAGTTCAATCCTTCCATGAAGACATAACATTAGCATAATATGTGTCTATAGACAAGCACCCCACCCTTTAAGGAGCGTACTTGGAGTCCTGTATTATCATTGGAAAAGAGAAATGGTTCCAATTTATTGATAAACATATGGGGGACTGGCTCCTGAGGAAAACCCCACGACTTGTACATCTGAATCAGAGTCGCTCACAATGACAGTTTTCTTTCCACCCTTATTGGGTGATCTTTGCATGAAAATAAATCATACGTGAGTACAACAGAAGCACCATGAGAGCCAAAAATTGCCTAGCTCCAACCTTCGTAGCAAGAGCCTTTTTTGGAGGCACCTTCTTGACAGGAGTTCTATGTGAACTAGATGCCATACTGGAAGGGTAGGTGTTGACAAGGGAAAATGGAGGGAAATTTCAACAACTAGATATATAGGAAAATTGATCGATGTGTGGAGTCAGCAGGCTGTTGTATTACAGGCTTCTCTTTGGGCTGCCATACCCAAGCATTCAAAGCCCTCCACAAGGTAAATGTATGAAGATATGGACATAGCATAAATAATACAAGCGTACAGATAATTAGCGAGTCAAAGCTGAAACACCTGACATATAGCATTACAGTGCTCCACAAATCAATTGCAAGAGGTGAACCTTGTAACCATTCAAAATATCTCATCACAAGCTACCAGCGCAGCCACACCATGTATCCTGCCAATTTTTCTACCTCATACACATCAAGGGATAACATGTATTAGATAGCCTGAAACAATGAAACCAACCATTGTCTGTGATGAAAGGGAAGAAGAAATGAAAACAGGAATGCATAGTAGAAATTGGTAAGAATATCATGTTTAAATAACATTAGCCCATAACTCATCAATAATAAAAGCCAAGCTTCGCCTCATATCACATGAGGAATGCAAGGCGTATATCAAGACACATTCCAATCAACATATAGTGTGATAAGCTTGGTATAACAGGTTCAAATGATGAAAGCTGCATACATTGTAGACTATCACATAATGGTAGAAAAACCGGGATTGCTGTAGCCCCTACTATGTACACTTTAAATGTTTACATGAAAGCGAGCAAGGACAGCTGTTGGCTACACAATATCTCACTCGTGTCATAAAAATCAGAACAATATAAATATAAAGGTGGGAAAATGCACCAAACAGGCAAGACCACCATGCTAAGTAAACAATAAACATTTATGATATTCCACATATAAACAGACATAGTGAACACAACAAGTCATCAACCTAGCTAGGATAGCCATGGACAGCGAAGTGGCAAAAGCAATAACGAGTTCATTTTATCGTAAGCTTACTCATCCCCAAGGTTCAACATTCCTGATACATGATTATCAGAAAAGACCTTCTTTGATTATGAGGCGCAGACTACTACAAACAATGAAGATATATGGCTAAAATCCCTTGTAAGAATGTAACTGTGGTTTTTTTATTCCATAGTACTGATGAAACACAGGATCCCTTGGACCTTCTGAAACATGGATGGCTGCTCCATAAGTATGAGAAACCACCGATGATGATGCTTATACAGCAATACGGCCAAGAAATGGGAACAGAAGTAGGGTTCAGACTGCAAGGGATTCTAGTAGACATGAAATTACCCCCAGTACATGTGTAAGCATGTGTCTACATAACCCAAGGCCTTCATATAACCTCCAACAGTTTGGAAAAAAACATATGAGGAATGCATCAATATGTTACCATAACCAGCCTTGACCATGTTGTCTTCAATAACAGCCTCAAAGCAATATATGCATTGCATGATTTATATGGAAAGAGTCTCAAAGAAGGAGTGGTAGATGAATGGGTGGCCTCTAGTTACCAAAACTACCCTGCTGCATCGTTCTCCTCTCAATACCTCTCCCCAAAATCTCATGGAGATGCAGTCGCCATCAGCAGTTTGGTTGACCCCCTAGGACTCATCCAGAAGTGTGACGATCAGTTTGTATACAACAAAAACAATGTGGTCCACTATTACTGTCGCAGTGGACCCAATACAGAGATGAATGCCCCAGTGTGAGTCTTAAGCCAAACCCTTCCAGAGCCAATACTAAAATTTATCATGTTCCAGCATCTGACAGATTGCAACCTAATCACCTCACAGTTTCTGTTGAGGACAATTGGATGGGTCAATAGCACCAGCCTTTCAGGTTTAAACCATAGGAGGGTCTATCAGACAGGTCAGACAAAAGAATTAGACTTGCAGAGGTGATTCAGCTTGCCTGGTAACCATGAAGGTCCAGCTTGACCACTGCTTTTGGATCAACCTTGTGAGGGTGTGGGACTAACAAATCAGGAAGCAAAACTGTTGGAGTGACACATCTACAATGCCACCCAATGCACCAATGATTTGGTCATTGGCTTCTAGCCATGCCATGAGGAACGTGGCGCGTCAAGCAAATGAGTGCACGTGCTGAATACTGAGTAGCGATTGGTACAGCAACGACTGACGAGCCCTGTCGACTTTACCAAAAAAAAGTTCGGCTTGTTAGTAAAGAGCTGATGGCGAGGAGAAATGGGCACTACGAGAGGTGGTATGTATGGGAACTTTGGGAAACTCTGCGCTGGTTGTACAGCGGTAATTATATAAACGGTGCCTGGTCAGCCGCGTGGCATATTGATAACACACTATACTTATATATATCCTATCAGATTGCAAAGGAAAAGTGACGATGAACATGACGATGAAAGTACGTCGTCTGGGAAGATATCTAGCTGTGGGTAAGCTGCAATAAACAAAAAGGTACCAAAGGAGAACGGTGGGCCTTCCCAGTACAACCCCGGTTGGAGCTTGGACTCAGTGTACTCGGGAGTCGGCGGTAGCCGTTAGCAGCTCCACGTTCTCAGTAATCTAAGCTCTCAGGGCGGTGATAACCCGAATTAGGAGATCCGAATTAGGAACGCCGGAGGTACGTCCGGCGTCGCAATCTGCACGTAAGTTCCAACGTTGTTCGCAAGCAGGAGCATAACGGAATGGGTATCATGAAAGCAGACCACTAGAGAGAGCGACGCTTTTCACTGTCCGACGATATCGGTCCTTGTCTGCTTACCACAACACCCTTGTTTCACTCCCGGGCCTGTAAATTTTTTCTTTGTTCCGAGGGTCCTTCCACCCAGCACATTCCTCTCCCTCCCTCGTCCATCCCAGCTGTGAGCGAAACGGTATCTCCATGTTATACCATAACCCAACCTCGCTCATCTAGGACCTGAAAAGGCATTCCGAGTTCAAAAGTTAGTCGTGTAAGTGTCATCTCATTTATCGTCTACAATCATCTCTAAACCTCTCTAGCCAGATTACCACACGCGATCGATGCAGTCTGTTACCTCTACCAGTACCCACCAGGCGGCCTCCATAACCTCTCTCAAACCTGCCTACCATCGTCGGCAACGCCCCTACGGCACAGACCTCCAGGACGCTAATGCGGCGGGACGACCGTTCTCATTTGTCCCAAAACGACGTATCAGCAGCGGCCATGCGAATGGGGTAACACGAAACGAGGAAGGTACTATGTCACCCTGTTCACAACAGCAAGCACCGACTTCTTCTTTAGTTGGGGAACCTGCGTCCAAAGACACCGAAAAGAAGGAACAGACGCCAGAGGCGACCCCCCGTCTCTTTTACACGTTTCCTAGTACTAAACCCGAAGCAACTCGTGGTCGAATACCCTCCTTCGGCGGCGAGCAAGCCAACAGTCTGCTTTCAAACGCTCCCGCTCCCCCTGCTACCTCCTTACGACTTGATTTTGAACGCACATACACTTCACCCACAGCATCCATACAAACAGGAGATATCACGCCAGCCGCTGCAGCGAGGAACCATTCAACCCCCACGAGTCCTACGGATTTTCTCCCTCTCGGACTCATTCGCAAGAAAAGTGGCGAGCTTGTCAAGCCTTCCCTCAAGTCTTCAGGATTTGCGACGTGGGCGCTGTCTAGCCCAGGACGAGGACGCACAAAAAGTGCACCGACTACGCCTATTGGGCCAAAATTTGTTCACTTTGATGCACAGCTCGAACACGTCAAGCTATTCCTTGCCGAACAAAAGCCACTGGCGGTGAGTAGGGACGGCAGTCCAACCGAGACGAGCGAGGGCGAGACCACGGACCCGGGATATCCATTCCCGTCCATGACATTGCGCATCAAACCCGTCGCTTTACCATCTCTTCCTCAAGAACCATGGACATTTGATGTCAAGCTCGAACGAGTGGCTCTAGAAGATTCGGCCCTAGTAGGGCATATACTTGTGCGGAACATCTCCTTCGCAAAATGGGTTGCTGTACGTTTCACTTTGGACTCGTGGCAAACCACAAGTGAGGTCACTGCTCGCCACGTTACGTCTTTACACAGCTATACCTTCGACCGCTTCGAGTTCCGAGTACGCCTTGGGGATTATCTGAACGGCATAGAATCAAAACGACTCGTACTATGTGTAAGGTTCTCCGTAGAAGGTTGCGAGATGTGGGACAGCAACGGCGGCCGAAACTACGAGGTTGGCTTCGAGAGGGTAAAAAAAGATCACGTTCGAATGGCTACAGTTCCATCAGCCTCAGGAAGCAAACCCGGACCTCCACTGGTATCAGACCTTCGAGACGAACTGGAGAAGGTTGCACAGGAGAAACATGCAAACAGCTCAGTTACAATTGTTAAAGAGCGACATCGCAAAAAAACGCGTGGCCTTCGTGTTTGGCTTGGCAACCGTATTCTAGGAGACGAGGAAGAAGATTCCCCGACCTTACATTCTCACTCGGCGCTCGAGGATTCCAACAAGCCCGCGGCATCCTCGCTTCGCAATGCTGACGCGCCGCTCTCCTCCCGTTATGACTTTGGGGCAAGTCTCAGAGGCCCCACTTGGACTCCCCCATCGCAGATCCGCTCGCTGCCGCTTTACAAGTCTAAACCTACTTGTCAACGTCCAAAATCCCCATCTCTTCCCGACACGCCCATCTCTGAACCTAGTATCCAATTTCCTGATGCCGGCAGGCATAAACGCAGTATGACCATCCCTCTGGATAACGGTTCCATGTTCAGTCCTCCTTTAACTCTGCCGCGCGGTTCACCCCGCGATTTCGCGGACTACGCTGACGAAAGCGTGAAGGAGCATCGCCGTCTGACCCTTGGAGACAACGAGAGCGACCGGGGACGTCACCACACCCGAGGATGGGCTCAAAGCTCATCCTATTTTGATCGTGTCACGTCGGATGCACCAGCTCTCAAGAAGACGCCTCCCTCGACGCCACGAGTGATCCCGCCTACGCCCGCACGACGCGGAACCAGGTTTCACCTAGGCAGTGAGGAAAGTAGTGACTCGTCGCTATCGGAATCTTCGACCACACCCCGTACATCACCAAACAGTGAATGGACCACGCTGCGTAGGCTTGACGATGACAGTGTCTCTACGCCGTCTATTACCACTTCAATGTCTACTCCGGCAACGTTGTCGCCTTCGCTTCCACAGGAACATATACCCCGTGCCGCAAGCGACGATAATTTGGCGATTGGCGCCATTGCAGGGATGAGCCGAGCCAAACGCCCACATATTAACTCGACACCATATTATTCTTTCCTGGATCAGTATGTTACCTTCGCTCCACGCTGTATATAATCTAATGGACATTTCCCAGATTCTGCTTTTTCACAGGTGTAGGCGCACACCACAACCATTCACATAGCATCAATATGGACAGCAACCCTCCTCGACGAGCGCACTCTGTGTCGCGCGTTGAAGATTATTTCCCGCTAACCCGTCTTAATGATAGTCCCCACTCGCCTCATTCACCCATTGCAACAATATCGCCAGGCGCCACCCCCATCCGTTCACATATTGCAACGGACTTCACCCCACGCGAATTTACGTCGGCCTGTACAGACTTCCCGATGTCTACTTTGTCGACACCTATCGCTGGCTGAGCGTTATTTGTTATGTACACCATCCCAAGGAAACCACCACGATCCGTATATGATTACGATAGAAGTTATTTTTGTTTTCTCTTGGTTCATTTACTCTCGTCTTTATTATTTCCCATTATGGTTTTGTTCCACTTCATCATCTGTTGTTTCACTTCAACATCCATTCTCACCTGTTCCAAACGGTAACATCATGATTTAGCTCGGGTTCCTAGTTGTGCACTCCCATCATTGTAAGTTATCACCTTACTTTCGCATACCTTGCCACGAATAATACACGGTTGTTGGCAATTCTAACTAAATCGCTTTCGACCGCCCCGCCGGGGTCCCGAAGTTGGTGCAGGCGGTCCGCCCACCTGCCTCAACATGTCTGCTTGTGAAGGTAGGGGACCGCTTTGTCGGCCCAGTGCTGGTCCGGTTTGCGGCCCCCCTGAACCACCGCCCAACCCAGGAATTCCAGGAATCCCGACATCGTCGCCATCGCCGAATCTTTGTCCCAGGTATCCATCCTGCAAGTCCATGCCATACGCGTCATCTTCACCTTGCCACCCCGGAAATCCTGGTACCATCTCCTCTTCCTCATCTTGTCCCCCCTCGGGTGCCGCAGGGGGCTTCTCACCGCCCGCGCTGAACACAGCGTTAGCATCGCCGGGACGTTCGCGTGACCAGAATCGAGTAGTATGGTCGTTAGATGCTGAGACAAGTAAGTGCCCAAGCGGATGGAAAGCGAGGGACCAGACGTTCGAGTCGTGTGCCTCAGCAAGTGTCGCACGAGGGCCTGGTTGAAGGGTGGAGGAAAGTGTATGGCTAGGAGGAGGCGCATTAAGATCCCAGTGTAAAATAGAGCCTTCTGAGCCACCTGAGACCAGCAAAGAATGGATAGGATGCCATGCCACCGCTGAGAAAATATACATTTAGACTGTATATCGAAGGCCAATGGGGATAACTCACAGCACACCTCTTTCTTATGGCCCTTGAGCGTTCGAAACTCCTTCATCGCGCGAATATCAAAGACCCGTACTGTCTGGTCTCGCGACGCACTGGCCACAAGGTCACCATTAGGGGACCATGCTAAAGCTTGAACAGTATTTTTGTGTTGGTGACTAGATCATGATGAGCTTTCAAAGATAGAGGAACTGTAACTTCATATACACACAAGGTTGAGAGGCAGGTTCCTGTCCGCGGATCCCAGAATTTAACGAGATTGTCTTTACTTCCGGACACTAGCAACCCCTTGGTTGGATGCCACTCCACACACTTTACATCCCATCCGTGACCTGGGAGTGTGATTGTTAGTTTCTACAGGTGAGAATCATGGCGGGCCCACCCGTCAAGACTCGTTCCTCCCGACTCTCTTCAAAAGCCCATAAGCGGACTGTTGAATCGTCACTCGCAGTTGCAAATCTTCCGTCATCTGGACTGAAACTCAAACCACGCACGGCCTCCCGGTGGGCCTGCCAAGCTGTCAAATTGTTCATGTTAGGTTGAAAGTACTTGACAATTCCACTTTGATCTGCCGAGGCAATGTATGCTCCAGAATGCGAAAAGGAAACTGAGCGAATAGCAGAATCATGTGCTTGGAGGATCGTCTCAAAGTTGAAAGTAAGTCCATTCCATAACGTGAATTCGCCACTGGTAGAACCAGTAAGGACGCGTCGTCCTTCAGGTGTCCACTGAGTACAACATGATGTTATTCAATATTCGAAATCACAGCTCTTGTTCACGCACTGTTACCACATTCACAGGGCATCTTATTTTGTTCGTAGATGTGTGCACAAACTTTGTACATAATGAGGTTGAAGCGTTGGTAGGGTATGCTTTAGGCGGAAGCAGCTGATATCAGAGTTTAAACCGATTTTTAGTATCATTACTAGATGTACGGCTTACATCGATAACGTATGACGGTCCTGGTCGCAGATGTGGAACAAAATACGGGTTAGGGCGTAGTTTCCTCAACTAAGGTCGAAGTGAATCATCATATTCTCACATTTCGCATGACATTACTCTCTCACCAGTGCCCAACGGCCCATACCACCTGCATAATCTACTGTCCTGCGTGGACGTGTTTTCTTCAATGCCTTACCGTCCATGAGTTGCCGTTGAGCTGCCATTTCTTGATCACGGACCTGCCCTTCATCTACAGGTGGCGGATTAGGTGGTAAAAGATGCTTTTTCGGCTGCCACGAAGAGGGCGAGGGACGTGGCTGCGAGAACTCTGGTAATAGTAGAGGAATACCAGACATTTTGGGACATGCACTATAAGATAGAGTTTTAGACTACTTGCGCGAAGTAAAATTGTATCAACGCAGCACTCGTCGGGACGATTTAGATTGGCAACATATACGGACCGGACTCAGGTAGAGCAGATTACGTAATTACATAATGCGACAAAATATCTATGTAACGAGTTCATTCAACAGTAACCGTCCAGCTCCATCTCCCCTCCTGAAGCCCTGCGCTAGTGTCATCTAGCATGATACGGTTTCGTTTCTGTACATAAACCTACCATCGTACGACATGAGAGATCCACAGACTCAGGAAGCGGACGAATTAAGGCGGCGTACCGTTTTATCAACCATTCTTTGACGTAAAGCGAGTACAGTCTCTGAGGAAACGTCCTCTTCCAACATCTCGGATAGCGCCTCAACGGCTTTCTCGAGATCACTGGGGTACCGAAGAGCTTTCATGTGAGGACTAGAATATCGCGCTGAACCGATTTGCAACGCACGCCTGCACATCCTCAAACATTTGCTTCATGTTGCCTTTCTGGATGAAAAAGGCCATCGCATATGTCCACTATTTTTCAGTGTCAGCTTCCCAAGGAAACCGTAGGTTATGTTGACTTCTACCTTCAACGTCGCACGGCATTTGGTAAGCTCGTCAACTGCATCCTTCATAAACCTAGGGAAATAAGTGAGAAGTCGGACAGAAATAGCGCCTTGGGATAGATTAACCTTGCCTGGATCCAACTCAGTCCAGAGGAGTTCTGAACCTCGACCATTTTATATTCGGTTTGCTCGTACAGTTCTTGATCCAATTTCGCAGACAGTTCGTGATTTGTAAACCGATCATAATAAAAGAGCCACTTTTCAAGGTTCGCCTGTGCTTGTGCCTGCACATCGAGAGACTCAGTTATGAACTTCTCCTTGAAAGCATTGCATGTGGCGGTGTAACCATGAACATTCCAGTTCTGCTGACACATCCAACACCATTGAAACTGACATTCCCGACAAAGGATACGACTGCATTATTCGAGACAGATCAAATTACTTATTCTCCCGATCAGCGCAGAGGGAGGAACGCACTTGCAGCCTCCATTTTTCTCAGTAGGATTCTTGCAACGAGGACAATTCTTAGTGTTGGCCTGGATCCACTGTGAAGTACCTGAATCATCCTTAGCATTCTTGAGCCACATGCCTGCAATGGCACATATCACAGGTCGATGGTCGATGTCCAAGCCACATCCGAAACAAAATACATGGGAGTTTCCACATGCAACCGTTGGGACATGATTAAGAATGGCAGACTGGGTCGCACCATGACAAGACACTACTTGATCGCAACCTGGGGACGGACAGAAGCGAAAATGGGAATGAACCTTGACAAATGATTCAAGAACAAGTGCGCGAAATCTGGAACTATACATTAACAAGTATAATTTCGAGTAGAAACCGAGGGGGAAAGTACCGTTCAAGACACGAAGCGTCCGTCAGGTCCCTAATCGTATCATCCTCAAGTATTGTTTGACATCCCTCTTGCATGCAGGACACAATGCATTGACCTTCATCTTTGACCTTGCCAACAATGTACGCATTCCAACAGCTGTTGCAAAATTTATGCCCACATCCCTCCTGGAATACCTCAGAGTCCGGAGGCGATTCACAGCATATGTCGCAGATAAATTCCTCTGGCGTGACGCGTTGGCGCTTGGCGGGTGGACCTATGCCAGATAAACGTTCACCGCTGCATTTCAAGTTCGATACCTCATGAGGAGACTCCATAAATGCGTCCAATAAGCGGTCTTTGTTCCAGCGGAATTGACGCAGAAGGATTGAAGCTATGGGAAACTATTTAAATTAGAGGGTAAGTTATATCTATCATGAACTTGAAGCGAAGAAATCCACAACCTCTAGGCCAAGGATAGCCATAACGCTTTCGATCTCCTTGCGAGTCTCCTCCTCAAGCTCGGTTGGAGAGAAGCTTTGAAAGACGAAATCGTCGATCTTCTGCTTCCCTTTGTCAACTCTCAAGAGTGGCGAGGGACAACCCTCTGGGTCCGAGTCAAAATCACACTGGCTCATCAATGAAACCAAGTAAGCTGTTAGGCCTTCAGGAGCACTGTGCAAGCCGTGCTACTAACCTCGACGTCGGATTCATCGAAATATTCCTCGTCCGACATGATTGTACCCATAGTTCGATCGGCTTGGTGTATCACGTAGTAATCAGTGGCAGTAGCTAGGCCGCCTTCGCAAAACACCGTGTACGTAGGCGAACGCGCGCGATTAATGTGACCGTGACTGGGCGTATGCGTCGCCTCGCTGCACAACATTTAATATCAAAGGCATATTTGATGTATATACTGTCAATGCTATGACGGCAAGTCAACGATATTATAACATGAAGATGGAGGGTAAACAATCAGACCACCTCCAGAGGCAGTACAGAAAGACAGTATGTAAGGTGGCCTGTTGTGTATAACATTAATGGAAAATATCGCTATCCATCTTACACGCGTCCTTAGCAACATCCAGACTTGGCACCTTGGCTAGGACCCTCAATACTTGGGGTGACGGTAATGGATTCACCTGGCGGCTTGATCTGGTTTTCGTTCTGCTCAAGCGCTTTGTTAGATACAATGCGGTAGATGTCTGAGCAGCAAAAGTTTCAGCCTCGTCATGAGACATGTTGGAACGCAGTATTCTTACCTGTGAGGATATTTTGAAAAGCCGACTCGACATTTGATGCGTCCAGCGCAGACGTTTCGATAAATGACAGTCCGTTCTCAGCTGCGACGGACGTAAACAGAAACAGAAACGTTAGTTGGGCCAGACTTTCACATAAAACTTCAGGAACATACCAGAAAAGCCTTTCGCCTCCTCAGTAGGCACTGCCCGTAAATGCTTCAAATCACTCTTATTCCCCACAAGCATAATGACAATGTTCGAGTCGGCATGGTCCCGAAGCTCTTTGAGCCATCGAGTTACGTTGACATAAGTTGCATGCTTCGCAATATCGTATACAAGGAGAGCACCGACAGCTCCCCGATAGTATCTGTCAAAATCAGAATGACAAATTCTTTAAGTTAGTTGGCAGTAACTGGCTTGGGTTGGGCTTACGCAGAAGTAATTGCACGGTATCGTTCCTGCCCAGCTGTCCATGGAGTTAGTACGTAGAGGGGATAAAGGCGATAGGATACAGATTATACAAGTGGGTTCGAATTGAAGAGCTTATTTACCGGTATCCCAAATCTGTGCCTTTACCGTCTTTCCATCGACGTTAATCGACCTTGTCGCAAACTCAACACCAATCGTCGATTTTGATTCGATATTGAACTCGTTTCGAGTGAACCGCGAGAGCACTGGTAGAGAGTATGGTAAACACATTTGGTTCGCACAGCCATACAAGAACTTACAGTTGGATTTGCCGACACCACTGTCACCGATAAGTACTACCTATTAAGTCGACATTGGTGAGTAGCGAACATAGTGTATTTAGGAGCAGCGTATGCAGACTTTAAAAAGATAATCGTAGTTTGAAGATTCGGTCATGCTTTAGATCAATGAGTTGGCTTGGGCGGCGTGTGTTGGGAGGATGGAGTCCGGTGATGAAAGTATGGCGGGGTTTGAATCGCCAGGACAGTCTCGAGCCTGCGCAGCTTACGAGTGTACGAAGTATAGATGATCGTACGACGTTGACGCAAGCGCGATCTCATCATCCTTTCAACTTCTGTGACTTTCATGTGCACGGTGCCAAATTTCGATTCATTGCGCTGTTAGACCTAAAGCAGATTCGCATGGCTCTCTGGCCGTCTGGCCCGTATTCTAGTTGGGGGGGATCATGATGTCGCAATGCCTCCGATTTCATGTCAATTCTCTCCTGGACCTTAGGCCTCGGAGAGCCGAGTGGCCAGCATTTCATTCCATTTCCCTAGTCACCTTAGTGGCGCCTCCCAAGACAGCGCTAGGACCAAGGCGTTCGTGACTTTGCAATAGGGGATAACTTTCACTCGGTATTAAAGCTTTTAGAATCCCCAGCAATCAGATCGCATTTGCTGCATTTGGATCGCTTAAGACCCCTGGCGTGGAGCGTTACCTAGGAAGCTTAGGGAAGCTGAGCCTCATGGCTGAATTTCATCGCAACATTCTCTGTTCACAGTCGGAATTCGCACACCTGCGACTCCGCTTCATCTGCGCACCATCTGTGCCATGTTCTTCTCCACATATCGCGACGAACCATTGGTTTGCTGGCGGGTTATATCTTCATTCCTCGTTGTCATTGACAAACAGGCACCCTTTGTCTACTACGGGAAGATACCTATCGATATGATGATCTGGACTCTGGAGCTCCTATTTATGAATTCTCTCGTAGGGTGCTGGTCTGTAGCTGTACCTGGATCATGCATATGGTCATGTGGCACCCCTATAGTTTTTTTGAACAATCCTGGAAGACAGCAGCGACTCAGACATTTCACCGTTATCATAGGTGGGAGCCTTGCGAAGTATGGTATTCAAACTCTTTATCGCACAGCTAGGTACATACAGAATGTAAACCTTGGACACGTTTGTAACGGCTATGGCCGACCGCCCGCTGTTGGCTTGATGTGGGCGATCTCGATGTAAATATAACTGGAACGGGAAATCTGCAACGCCTGAGATCACGCAATTGAGCTTGAGATGAATCGCTTAACTTTTGGCCTGGGAGAAAGTGGTGCTTCCGTTATTCGACTATCCCGGTATATGAATGGCACTTCGAGGAAACCCTCCAAGCACCGGGATCATCGATCGTTGCCCGAGTGCTATTTAGCTTTGGCTGTAGCGCCTCTTTTTTCTTCTTGCACCTTCACCACTGTCCTAGCTGACTCGTCAAACTTCTCAGATGGCAGACAATGAGAATGTGGATGACATAGAGCAGATCGACAAGCAAGGAACACACGAGAAGGTTGAAGGAGAGGACATCGTCCTAACACCTCTCGAAAGTGAAGCCCTGCCTGCTGGACGTACTGTGGTTTTTCCTCTTGCCAAAGTCGATCATGGCATCGAAGAGAAGCCTACAGGTGGTATCAATCGTCCTCGAGGTGTTGAGATGCGCAGAGAATTGACGAAGGAAGAGAGGGAGCTTGCCCAAGCTGGTTACGACCACTTGGAAGAGCAGAAGACGGAGACGGTGAAGAAAGGAGATGATGGCATGGACAAAGTCGACATTGAGGAACATAAACTCAAATTCAACGATCTGGAGGATGCGCTTGAGACTAACATGGTTACCAAAGATCCTGCTGAATCGCGTGGACTCGACCCTGAGGAGGCTGCTGCAAGACTGTCCAGAGATGGTCGGAATGTCCTTACCCCTCCAAAGAAGAAAAGCATGTTTAGGAAGGTGAGCATTCTCTTTTCTTGGATCTGATAACGCACTTAGAAGATAAAACCTAGTACTTGGACTGTTTGTTGACCATGTTCAACATTCTGCTAGTACGCTGCATTCTCTCATCAGCATATTTCCGTAAGCTTACTTTACCCCCAGATAGTCGCCGGCAGTAAGCACGCCTACTTTAGCAAAGTGATTAGCTCATGAGTCTCTAGTTCTCGAATACGTATTACTTGGGATCAACTTTAAGGTATGCCAAATATGCAGGCTCTGATGCCATCTGAATACCCCGGAAATAGGCAAACTTCCAAAATACGTATCTCGGAGGCATCTTAATCTTCGTGGCTTGTACGCTCTCAATTTAATTAGGTTTCCGAATTAATCACTAACCTGACGCCCCATAGTCCTCAATGCATTTATCGAGTTCTATCAGCTACAGAAGGCTGACGCTATCCTCGCCTCATTTTTGGCCATGATTCCGCCTTCATGTCGCGTAATTAGAGGTGGTAGCCTTATAAGTGTTCCCGCGGCTGACGTAGGTATTTCATTTTGCCAAAAAATGCTGGTCTCTAAACCATCGATTAGCTGGTCAAAGGCGATATTGTCTTTTTGGTATGTAACATTCTTTGAATTTACCCCCACTGAAGTTTACCTGCACTGTATCAGCGCATGGGCGACAAAACACCGGCCGATCTAGTCATATTCAACTCTACTGACCTTAAGGTTGACAATAGTAGTCTCACTGGTGAATCCGAACCTCAAGAGCGGCATGCGCTTCCAGATGGGTCTACGCAAAGGCCCGTTGAAGCTGAGAACTTGGTATAGAAGTCCATTATGTTTGCTGTTGCACTTTATATGCTAAGAACGATGTGTGCAGGTGTTCAATTCGACTTTGATAGTTAGCGGGGAAGGGTACGGAAGTAAGTGTTGCTTCAAACAATCGCGCCATCCCTTTCTATCCCCTCTTGTCCATGTCCCTTTCAATCGATCTTGGCACCCGTCATCTGCATCTCACCATGACACCTGTTTAGTCGTCGTACGCACGGGAGACCATACACTGATCGGTAGGTTCATTTGCTTCGTCAATGGTCCTTTCGTATTTCTAAGGGCCATTAAGGCCAAATCGCCAAGCTCACTGGCGGCGAAAGTGGTAACAAGAGCCCTCTTGGTGTTGAAATGTATGGTCCGAGCTCTTCGTTCTCTTTCGTCTTTGAACTAACATTACCTTCACCAAGTGCTCGTTTCGTGATGACCATTTCGATCATTGCCATTCTCATCGCCATCGTATTCTTCGGTGTTGGTATCGGTACAGTCTACAAGGGCCAAGCTGCGGCAACCGTGACCTTTGCGGTATCCGTCCTAGTCGCTTTCGTACCTGAGGGTCTTCCATCTGTTGTCACGCTCCTGTTAGTATTATGGATTCGTTAAGTTGAGAAGTACTAATGATAACTATAGTTTGTCAATCGCAGCTAAGCGGATGGCGGCACAAAACGTCTTGGTGAAAGACCTTCAGGGCGTGGAAACTCTTGGTGCTTTGTGAGTGGGCTTATGTTTTCATCCAGTGATAATGTTTCCATCCTGCATAGAACACTTCTGGCTACAGACAAGACGGGCACTCTCACGAGAAATCAGATGACGGTGCTTTCTATCTTATTTAGGCATGAAAAGCATGAACTAATAGGGTTGTCTGACATTAGGTTACTAATCTGTGGAATTGCACCAGGATGACGACGGCATTCCAAGTTAGTCCTTTGTTTGAATGTCTTCAGCGCGCATTCTGATTATTCGTGTTCAGTCAAATAACGACTCAGAAGAAACTGAAACATTTTCTATGACGACTCCGGGTATGACGGAAATGATTGACATATCCGCTCTCAACTCCAAGATCAAGTTTGACAAGCCTGATATACCGTTTGAGCAACGTGAGATTCTTGGCGACGCAACTGAGACCGGTCTTGCCCGTTTTGCTGGCCGTCAACTCCCGGATTATGATGCTCACTTGAAAAATCATCCCAAAGTGTTCGAAGTACCCTTCAACAGCACAAACAAGTGGGCTTTGGTTATTGGTACGTCGGATCTAGTCTATAGATCTACGGCGTTGAACGTGACGCTGTTTGTAGTCAAGAAAGTGCATGCGGATGGATACCTCACCATTTACCTCAAAGGCGCCCCGGAGCGTGTACTTGCCAAGTGCTCAACATATTTGAAGGAAGGAAAGGAAACACCCATTGACGATGAATTTACGAAAGGCTTTGACGATGCCTATTCATATATGGCTTCAAGAGGTCATCGTGTTATTGCTTGTGCTCAATACCTATTGCCCGGACACGAATACCCCGAAAACTTCCTTTTCTCTCGTAGCGAGGCCAATTACCCTGACAGCAAGTTTACTTTTGTGGGCCTAGTTTCTTTGGAAGATCCCCCAAAGCACGGTGTGCGGGAAGCTATTGGAACACTCAGGCTGGCGGGCATTAAGGTCATGATGGTTACTGGCGACCACCCAAAGACAGCAGAGGCAATTGCTCGCAAGATCAATCTTATTCTAGGTAGGAAGAAGCCGTCATATATTCCTTAATAATGTGACACTGATCGTGATCAGGTGAAACGAAAGAGACGTTGGCCCAAAAGACGGGTCGGCCCCTTGATGACATATATGATGACGAGGTTAGCGCGGTCGTAGTGCATG
Source organism: Ramaria rubella (assembly GCA_015039355.1). Taxonomy (NCBI): domain Eukaryota; kingdom Fungi; phylum Basidiomycota; class Agaricomycetes; order Gomphales; family Gomphaceae; genus Ramaria; species Ramaria rubella. Next base: position 19,789 of record MU134492.1, read on the forward strand.
GTGACAGCATTGATGGACTTCAAGGGTTCGAATGGGACGCTAGTATGTACTACTCATATGCATATGGATGGGTGGCAGCACTCACCGTTTAACTTCACTTTAGTCTTTGCCAAGGACGAGATCGTTTTCGCTCGCACATCGCCGAAACATAAACTTGAGATTGGTACGCCCCTCACGATTTCATTCACAATGGTAAGCATTGAGCATCCCTGCAGTCAAGCGTGCCCAGGCTTTAGGCCACATCGTCGGAGTGTAGGCACCTGCTATTTTCTTATCTTCAAAGAACATGTGCTGATTACATATGCAGAACCGGGGTGTGTACTGCGAAGTGTACTAGTCTCATGGACTCACATGTGTTTCTTTAGGACGGTGTCAATGATTCTCCAGCATTGAAGAAAGCCGACCTCGGGATTGCAATGAACATCTCAGGCTCCGATGTATCGAAAGAGGCGGCTAATATGATACTGCTAGGTAAGTTTAAATTTCATATATAAATGTCTGCCAAGGTTTTACTTGAGCCTTTTAGATGACAACTTTGCGTCGACGGTGAAAGGTGTTGCTGAAGGACGGTTAATCTTCAACAACTTGAAGAGATCTATCCAGTACGCCATGTTTGTGGCGCATGAAAGGAAATTAACTTTATATCATCCTCAGATATACCATCAGTCACAGTACTCCAGAGGTTATTCCGCAGTTGTTATATGTCATTGTGCCGATCCCGCTACCCTTGTCTGCCATCCTTATTTTGGTCATTGGTGAGACGACATTAAGATTTGAATATCATAGGTCCTGACACGATATTGCGCAGATCTTGGGTTTGAGCTGTTCGTTGCTGTATGTGACAACGTTGGTATAATGGATGTTATGCTCATTTTTTGCGCCTGGATGTAGCTGGCCTTTGCGTGGGATCCGCCGGAATCGTCGGATGGTCTTATGCGCTTACAACCTCGCAAACCTGGTTCGAATACGTCCTTATTCTTATCTTAATCCTTGTTGATCACCCGTTACCCCCTTCAGTGAACGACCGTTCCATCATGTCACTCAAAAAGCGTGCGTTAAGGCGAACAAAGACTCTCCGCCGAGACTCGGAGACACAAACCTACAAAGCTCCTGGTCGTATTAGCAAACTCATCACGAAGATGAAGTCGCCGTTCACAAGAATATTCTGGGAAGAGAAGTTCGAGAAGACTGACGACGAGACGCTTGTCGACGGGAAGCTTCTCAGCTATGCGTATCTGGAGGCTGGAATATTAGAGTTCCTTGCCGGGTGCGTGACGCTAGCTATGCCCTCATTAGTGAATTCATCCTAACCATCGCGCACAGGATTGTCAGTTACTTTGTTGTCTTCCTCAAGAATGGTTTTTCTCCATCCGATCTTCGAAGGGCGCAAAAGGCTGGGGGTTAGTGGAAAAAATGTTTTGGACGCAACTCATATACTTATGGAGACCCCCAGAATTTTTTTCTAGCGGCAGCCCACCGTTCATCAACTACAAGGGTCAGAGTATTGATGCAAGACAGCAACTAGAAGCGCTTGCACAAGCGCAGTCAATTGGTATGTACTTAAGATAATGCATTTCACTTCATGCTGATACAAACCTTGTATCCAGTATATCTCTCAGTCTTTATCATGCAATGTTTCAACGTATTCGCAGTCAAGGCTCGCTTTTCAGTATGCGATCGCGTCTTTTACTCATCGATCTAAAGTTTGACTTCTCTTTCGTCCACCAGTACCCCTTCGGCCGTCAAGTAGTGGCCAACTATTACAACTTTTTGGGCATACTTGCAGGTGGTTGTCTTGGTATGTTCATTATCTATACACCACCCCTACGTGTCGTATTCGGCGGATCCTTCCATCTCTCGCCTCTATACTGGTTAATACCCTGCGCTTTCGGCATCCTACTTCTCGCGTGGTCGTCCTTCCGTGTCGTATTGATGAGAAAGGGCGTGGAGAGTTCACGTGTGAAAGATATCGAGGGTCTTATGATGTGTAAGTGACTAGTCTTTAGGGCTTGCAGCATCCTGGGCTGATCGACTTTGTCTTGTCTTTTGCAGTCCCGACGATGCGCACAATGAGTATGCGCTCACGGCATTAGAAGAAAAAAATGGATATGAACGGAGATTACGACTTGATAAATTGTTTCTTATTGTTCTTGCAATGCCAACGACCTGTTCTGTGGATATGTTGTTAGTCTGTTGTCAGTCAACATCATTGCAACTATATACGACCGTATACACGCTCTAAAGCGCAATATCACATCGTGGTGCTCAGAACAAGATTCAAGTGAATAGAGCATTCTAGATGATGCATAACTAGCTATCGCTGCATGTGTAAATCTAATGAGTGGACACCGGTCCAGCCATTGGAGATGCATTGTGGGCCAAGCCAAAATGCAACGAAGACGAATTTCGTCGAATCTATCGACGATAGTGCGGCTCCACTCGTGGTCGTACCGTGCCAACCAAACCAGCGCATGGGCCGTGGACAGCTAATGTAGAATATTGTACTCGGTAGGGGTGTGTGAGGGGTAGGAGGGTAGTAGTGCCGTGTCGTGTGGCGACGTGCTATGGGTGACCATAATGCTAGAGGGTCGAGAGTGGACGATGGTGCACTTTGAGAACAATCGACGCTTAAAATTCCTGTGTGATGGCAATGGAGTAGTCTTTCGTCCAGATATCTTGGTCTTGTGGCGACGCCCAGGAAGGGTCATGGCCTTCAAAATCTTGTCAGCAATAGCTTCGAGATATCCGAATTCTACCTGAACGTACCACCAAAGAAAGACTGCATTTGGATACCCTGGAAGCGGCCCGCGTCGCTATCACGCAAAGCCAAGCCACTGAGATTGATGACAATCTGTCCATCGGCGATAACTTCGATCTCGCCATTCTGTTGGCCAGGGTCGTTGAGGGTGATACGTTGGCTGACAGTAGTCCAGTCGCCAGTCTTCCACTTCCACGCACCGCGGGCAACGGATGCACCGTACACATCATTGCAGTCGCTTAAGGGAGCGACGTTGCAAAGCTGCTGGTTTCCCGAGAATTGGGAGCCAGAAGAAGGCTGCGGGAGATATGTATAGAGTTCGGCGTCGCCGTCGGTGCGGAACATAAAGCGTGCAGACCAGCATGTGACGTCGCGACGTCCGCCAGAGCAACTGATTGCGGTCTTTGCGTCGTCACCACCGTCTGTGATCCAGTTAGGTTCCTGCACGAGAGGAACCATGGGTAAAATTCACGTACACATGCCAGGGAGCTTTCCACCTTTGTTGAAGTTGAAGCCGTCGGAGAAGTACAGGGAGTAAGAGTAAGTAACTTCCTTTGCGTTGGAAAAATCCATTGGCTGGGCATAGAACGAAATGCCACCTTCAGGACCTTTGTAATCATAGGCACCTAGAAGGCGGTAAGCATTTGTCTCTATATTTACATGATAAAGCGCAGCTCGCCCTTATTGAAATGGATTTGGAGGGCTTGTGATCCGTCAGGAGCAGTGGTGTATGCAGGCTGCGCCTGGTCCATCATGTCAACAGGATTAAAGGCATCGTTGCTAAGATCTACAGCATTGTCAAGTAGAGAGGACGCGGTGGACCAGACTGAAAAGCCTTGACCAGCTGGGAAGAGGGAGCTGAGCGTGTCTCCAACCACTGACGAGACACTACTCTGCGCAGGCGCAGTACTATTCTTGACCGAAGTAGTGTTATTCTTGACCGAAATAGAGTTACTCTGAATGGACGCAGTGTTGTCCTGGGTGGACGACGCATTCTGCGCAGGAAGAGGAATGTGAGCCTTACATGACCTCTTGATAAGCGTATGATCTCTCCTATGAACGCGACCGTGAGGCGTGGGGAGGGCCAAAATCAAGACCGGAATAATTGCCAAAAGGGAAAGAGCGTTGAACAGCATCGTTACTGTGGTTGATTGACTTATCCAACCCATGGAAGAGGGGATAAAGTAGACTTACAGACACGTTATATAATGAGCGGGGAAGGAAAGAACGGAAGGCCTAAGGAGATGAAGGAAAGGGACGAGGAGGAGAAATAAAGTGGTTGAGGGTCAATGAACAATGAACCGCTGCCTTATAAACGTTCGCCAAACTTTTACCCCGAACATATAGTTACATAATGCGCCACAATGATACACGGCCTAGGCGGCCTTCCTCGGCATGGCCTAATCGCGGAAGAGGCTGGAAGAGACTCCATGGGTTGATGGAACGGCGTTCCGAATGCTCTCATGAAGTCCGGCTTTCTGTACACTGCGTGTCGAGAGGTATATGAGAAACTATCGCAATGTCGAGCATTGCACAACAAGCATTCCGAATTGCCAGAGGGACGTCCGCATTGTCATCAAGTCCGAGGCCGCATAGGGGTATCTATAAGGGCCGTATGGATCAAGCTCAAGGCTTTGCACCATGCGGCCAGAAATGTATGTATAATCCAAAGCTCGAAGTGTGCTTGTATGTGAGGTTGCAGTATATAAATTCATAATGGGTGTGAGAGCAGCGCTTAGCCGAAGTTCAGTTGAAAATACAAAGCTTGTTAGAAATTTTGAGAGAAATGGGCAAACTGTTTGCACGCTTACCAGGGCAACGCTGGCTAATGATGGCAAAAAGGACAGCCGAGGCTTGAGTATGAAGATAACAATGGGGGGCGGGATTACATGAGCCAACTGATGACATAAACACCTATGCGGATTGTTTGAACAAAGACTCGGAGTTCGAATTCGAATATGTCCACAAAGGCGAGAGCAGCTCTTGGGAACAATAAGGGAAGCTTCAAAATGGAGGAAAGAAAACCAGAACACAGATCATTTTCTTCTCTGACCTCTTCTCCCACCTTCCTTCATTGGTATTCTATATGATTTCACTTTCCATCCTCCTGCCAGTGGCATTAGCCGCCGCCGCCGGTAAGTCTCGTGCTCGTTGGGTTGAGCGTTCTCCAGCTCATAAATATCCGTAGCGGCCCAATCAAATTCTGTAGTCTGCGTTGCAGGTCAATGTCTTCAGGGCGTCGCCAATACCACTCGTGAGTCCCAGTTTCACCTGCCGATATGTGCACACGTACTAACCTGCTATTACAGTTGGTGCGACCCTCAACATACCTTCAAATCCCACAATTCTGCTCCTACCAGGACAATACACTTCCTCTTCCCAGCCTCAGTTATTACACGATGCCCTTTCGTCGTCACAAGCACGGCTTTCCCTACCTTCAGGGTTCTCAAATTCGTCGACATCATCTTCATCGCCAACATTGCCCTTGAATGTAGCACTGCAGCCGGGTGTCCTCTCGTATCCACAAACACTCTACAGAGGTGAAGCTACCTTCACCCAACTTCCCTCAGGACCGAACCGGACAACGGCCACTCTTCCCCCTGGCTCCTTCCTCGTTGCGCCCAACACATGGGCAGCCCTCACATCGTCCAACAACCGTATCATCATATGGGATGCAATCCCAGACTTTGCCCAACTCCCCTCAACGAGTGTGAGTGGTGCGCTGAGTCTTACAGACATCGAGTCTGCAGCGTGCTCTCCTGTATGTGCAAGTTCAGGTACTTGCACGCCGTCCGGCCAGTGTAGCTGTGCTCCGGGGTTCACAGGACAGTCGTGCGAGACCTGCTCGCCCGGCTTCTTTGGGTCTACATGTCAGCCATGTCCTTCTGGCTGTGCAACCTGCGACCAAGGCCTTACTGGTTCGGGGAAGTGCTTGGTTCCTGTCGTGTCGAACTCCCCTTCTTCTTGCAATTGTCTTAATGGCGTGTGTGGAAGCAATGGGCAATGCACGTGCAATGCTGGCTGGACTAGCGCCAGCAATGGAACAGCATGTGCAAGCTGTGCTGCGGGTTTTTTCCTGGATTCCAACAGCGACTGCTCCAGTGAGTACCTGAGTTGTGGTCTTTCACTATATAGTAGCTCATTACGTTCACTAAGTTTGTCAGCTCGGATGCACCCAGTGTTCTGACGGAACAGGTGAATGCACATCATGCAAATCTGGATTCACCCAGAATGCAAATGACAACACGAAGTGCATTCCCGTCACGAGCACGTCCACTGCAGCCGCCGGGGCTTCATCTGACCAACCATGCCCCGATGGGAGTTTCAGTAACGGTGGCAGCTGCGCCCTTTGTTCCCCAAGCTGCAAGACATGCAGCGGACCCACGTCAAGCGACTGCATTGTATGTGGCGCAGGCCAGTACACCTTCAATGGGCAGTGTGTAGGCACAGATGCGAACGGCGTCTGTTCGGGCACAAATTTAATCGCCAATAACAACAAGGAAGAGTGTGATAGTATGTAATTTCTTGACATGTGGAAAGCCTGTTCTGACTTTACATGACAGGCTGCCCCGCGAAATGTACACAGTGCAGAATTCCTGGCTTTAATGCTGCGTCGACAACTGATCAAGCCCAGTGCACTGGCTGTTTACCCGGGTTTGTACTTTCCCAGGGGAAGTGTGTTGCACAGTGTCCCAGCGGGACCTTCCTTGCATCCGATAATCTTACGTGCACTGGTAAGTCAAACTATCGGACTCCTTCCTGTTCCTCAACTGACATTATCACAGCATGCGATTCCACATGCTCAACCTGCGTCGGCAACTCTCAATTCTGTCTAACCTGTGGTTCAAACCAGCTTGCTTCCAACGGAACTTGCACAACCTCGTGCCCTTCGAATACCTTTTCTTCGAGCGGTGCCTGCCTCACCTGCCATCCTGATTGTGCAACTTGTTCGGGAGGCGCGTTCAACCAGTGCAACACGTGCTCTTCTTCACGCCCCGTCCTCTCCTCCGGCCGCTGTCTCTCCACCTGCTCACGCTCGCAATTCCTTGACACTACCTCTTCGACGTGTCAGGCCTGTGATAGTTCATGCTCCTCATGTTCCGGTGCCGGTCCAAACTCGTGCCTCGCATGTTCCAGTGAGAGCCAAGTCCTTAAAGCTGGCGCCTGTGTCGCGTCTAGCTGCACGGCATCTAGCAGCGTCGTTCCCAACCTTGGAGTATGTCTCTCAGACCTCGTCGCCGTCCCCGACCCTACATCGTCAACCCCCCCTCCCCTACCCACACTTACCCCCCCACCCGTTTCTTCCCCTCGTCGCCCTCTCGCGTGGTGGGAGATTCTACTCATGGCCCTGGGATGTGCGTTCATCTTCGTCATCATCCTTTGGCTCTGGCGTCGTCGTGCACGCAAACAACGCGCCAAACAAACCGCACTCTTTGCAACAAAGCTTAAGCAACAAGGTATATGGCGTCGCCGGCTAGGACGCTTTGCGGATCTCTTCAGGGGACACAAACATTATCCGCTCGGCACGTTTGTCAAGGAGACGGAGCACCAGCGGCTGCAGCGTATGCGCGATATGGAGGCCGCGCGGCACGAACACGAGATGAGCAAACTCGAGAGCGCGTATGCCAAGTCGGCGGCCCGTGAACCGTCGCCTCAGCCTAGTATCGATGGCATCCGGGGCTACGACCACGTCGCGAATAGGACTTCCGCGCCGTCGTTGTACTCACAGCTCACCGGTCTACCGCGCAAAGGTCCGGAACCGAAGCAACCGTCACGAGAGCTTGATTTGGAGCGAGGGCCTGACGAACATTTATTGTCGTCGCGCTTCTCGGTGACAACAACGGGAACGTCGGTCTATCGCAGTCCTTCGGACAGAAAGCCTGAGGCGCTCCCACCGCTACCCAGCGAGGCAGAGACGTATGCGGCAGCACATGCTGCGCCCGCCTCATATTGGCTTATTCCAGCGGATCCTATCGTCCCCACCGATACAGGTGGGAGCAAGAATCCATTCCGGAGGTGAACATTGCTGGAACAATTTCAATCTTTTTACCTTATCTCACTCATCTTTGATCTCAATTCGGGACTTTATTAGCAATCCAATAATGTAGAGGAACCCCATCATCGTTCGTCTTCGCACGCCTACCACGACGATCATCACAATGTATCCGGGGATCATAGTTAAGCAATGCAAGCTGTATGATCTTTTTTCGTGCGGCCTTAGTGATTTAGAGTGTCACATGGAAATGAACTTATGGAAAAGGTCGTAATTTGTACCAGAGACTAGTTCAAGTCTTAGGCCTTAGGTTTAATCGCGGCTGATCACATGATTAACGCGTACAGTTCTTTGAATCGATATTCATGGTTATTGAGGAAAATAGCTATTTTACTGAAGGCGCATAAGCGCAGGGAGTAGGATACGATCAGACTCTAAGATTTCTGTTCTTCCCCCAAGACCTTTCGGGCTCGAGAGTCCAGACGGAACGCCGGTGGTCGGTTGACAGCAGAGGATTCCAGGTACGTGCCGACGATGTAAGACAGCGGGAGCCCGAGATACATGTATAAGAAGGGGGTTTTCTTTGCTTCCTTCATTCTGGCAGAGGTCATAAGTTGATTCATTGGTGGGGTATGAGCCAAGTCAAGATCCGCGATGAGATAAAGGATGCAGCCAATATACACATACGTGAGCGAAATGATTTTGTATTTGCATGGACGTGAACTAATGGACTGCCCGTTGACGGAAGGTAGTTCCCCTATGCGCCAAGAGCCCAGCGTAGCTCGACAAGAAACAATAAAACCACGCCCTACATGGCTCTTTGCCACCCCGTACGCCCTTATTTTTTTCTTGAATGGACGATAGTCTGATTCTGAGGGCGTAGAGCAAATGAAGCGACAGAGAGGAAGCGGGATGCATTTGAAGCATTTATGCGTGGAGACAAGTTGGTGGAGTGATGTCGGGCTATAGAAGAGCATGAGGGTGTACCATTAGATCCTCCTCGATGGGATAAAAACGTATCGTTGAACTCTGGCTCCACATGTGAAGCACGTCAACACTATTTCGATGACTCTCGATGACGGATCATCATACTTCGGCCTCGAGACTAGATTATCTTGAATACTACCAGCTCTCCTCGAATAGTGACCCCAGTTCATCAAATGAACCCTAGCAGCAGAAAGACGAAAGCGAAAACTTGTCTTGAGTCCTGACTGTTCAAACCTTCATTGGCTAGGTAGCAGCAAGTCTAAGTGGGAGAATGGTACCAAGTTCCTGAGCGCGGAGCGAGAGCCACATTAGTCATCAGCCCCCGTGAGCTTTGACTTGGTCGACTGTCTTCTCTGCCCCAAACCAACATTTTAGAAAAGCCTCAGGTATATACCCAAGAGGCCCCAGAGCTCAGACACTACGCAATGCGAACGGCTGCAAGACCGGTACCGACTGAACTCTGGCTCCAAATCATCCGAGAGGCGAGCTATGTACCTCCCGAAGCATATGATGTTACAGGTCTCGATCCTTTCCCTCCCAATGGAATGCCAACCGTGCCCCTCCCGGTAGTACTTCACCAAGTGCTCTCTACCAAACTCGCCATGTCGCGCGTATGCACAACATGGCACAACATTTGTGCCGAGTTCATGTATGACTTCATCATCGTGCGCAACGCCGCGACCATTCCGCTGCTCGTGGACACACTTACGCACAGGACGAACCTCGCCATGAAAGTGCGGCGTCTCGAGCTTGCATATGAGCCTCCATCCGGTGACATCGTTTGCATGGAAGGGGGTGTGTTTAACGGAGCCACGGTCAAAGAGCTAGCTTGTGTTGCGGCTGAATTGATCTGCGCGTGCTCTCGATTGCGCACGCTCTCACTGCGTAGCTGGGGAGGGTGCACGGCGATGCTGACAGGTGCACTCTTACAAGCTGCGAGCACATTGGAATGCCTAGAGTTGTATCCAAGTCAGGTCGGCTGTTACCCTTCGCTAGTACTTTTATCGGAGTTGCATCCATCATACTCAGGATCGTTGCTTCTCTCGTACGAAGACAACTCCTCCACGCTTTTCGCTGGCTGGCACTCTGAATTTATATTGGAGAGTAACGTGGAGCATACCCTGTCACAAGCTCTTTCAGAGAACCAAGTGCACTCGCACACCGATAATTTTGCCACCACTAGACAAGCTGTCATTAGTGCACACATACCCCCCACAGTTTTATTTTGTACCTTGCATCTCGCCTTGCAGATCGATACCCTCGTATTCTGTCGCTCAGCTTTCCATTTAATGAACCAGATCGGAACACGCATTCCGCCATGGCTACACACACTTGTCTTTTATCTCGACGAGCTTTCCATCTCACCCCTAACCTTACCCCACATAAAGCGCATTGGTTTGAGAGGGACGAGGACACCATCTCCAGAGGAATATGATTTTGTTTTCAATGTGCTCGTTGGGGGGAGCGGATCGGGCGATGAGCATTTCCCTGGGCTAAAGCTAATACGGTTCATGGATGTGCCTTTGGCAAGGATGCTTGAGAAGAGGCGTATGCAATTTAAGTTGTGGGATCATCGGTGTCGGTCAAAGGGGGTGCAGCTTGAAGACGAGAATGGTCGATTGATGATACCCGGTCGTCTGTAACAGGCAGCCCAAAGTCATATCTTTTTATGCGCGGGATATTGTGTTCCTTGTGAGCCTCAGAGCTAGTTGTAAGGTGTGTGTACCGCATTATCGGGGTATCGTTATGTATGTCCCATAGGCTCTAGCTGGAAGAGGTATGTTTAAGGGGTGGTCGATGTAAGAAACGCAGTACTTGTTCCGTCAGCATTGATATGCTTGATCGCATGGCAGTGAAGGGGCCTACTAGTGTTTAAAATTTAAAGGAAAGCTTGAAGACCTTGATTCACCATGAAACAATAGGTGAACTAGAAGGGGAAAGAGGAGAGTATACCTAGCGTATATCACTATACAAAACTCCTGGCATCGGGCTACCCAGTAGATCACCAAGGGGTAGACAGGTATGTTAGATGATGAGTGAGGACCTCCACTTGAAACTTGAGCTTGAGCTTGAGCACCTTGTCGGTAGATAGAAGGAATATTGCAAGAATTTTCAGAGTTTGATGCATATAGGATTCAGATACCTGAAGCACTTGTAGAAATAATACATATAGCGAAGTGTAGACTTCGTAGTAACATTATAAATCCAATAAAGAGGAAGTTCGTAAACCATAAATCGAGGGATAGGGTAGGACTCGGCAGCTCGCGCGAGGTTTTCCTGTGAGGTCCTGCCCTGTTCTGCCGGTGGTATCCCCTTCAGTCGCATCGGGTATAGTGGAAATCCCATAAAAAGGATAAAATAATTAATTCACCTGTAAATGAAAGCTTGAAGAAAAAGCCTGCAGGGTTCGCACCGAGTACTAGTAGTAGTATGCTGAAACCTGGAAGGTCCAAGTTCTGTGTTTGAGCTTTTACACCATCATTATGAAGTTACCATTGATGGAGTCAATTTAGCTTGCTTCAAATAGAGGAGTTTGAGAGATACCACAATTATACGACGGTGCTAGCCGAAAAACCGACACGCCCAACCAAATGCATTTCTGTAACCGATGTCCTCACGCTTGACGCCCCTAGTATCAGCGGCTGGGAATTTCACATATCGTACTTCCCTCTCGCCTTTTACTAGAGGAAACCGTGCGAGGTTCCCACACATGTCGCTTTACGAATTTTTCAACTCTCAGTTCTGTCTGAGCCTGTTCTCCTTTTGGCAGTTTTTCACTTAAACAGACCAACTGACATCACAGAGACGTTGTTTCTATTTTGCTTCTAGTGTAACGAAACTGCAATCTATATGGATGACTCTCTTCGTATACAACCCCTTTGCCACCCTTGCTCGCCATAAAGGTCTCGTCAATTTCACCCGGCCGCTGTCCTTTCCGTCCCGTGCTGGCTCCAGCTTCAACAAACCTTCGCAAACTACAGCCCCAGACACCGCCGCACGGTCGTGGCTCGCGGGCTTCACGAGGACTTCCATCCCGCGCGATGAGGTTGAGCTCTCGTTTGCACGGAGCTCGGGGCCCGGGGGACAGGTGAGGTTCTACCAACGTCAACATCATACTCTACGCATAATGCATCTCATTTCGCGCTCCCAAGAACGTGAATAAAGTAAACACTAAGGCGACACTACGCTGCGCACTCGATATGGCGTGGATCCCGATGTGGGCCCGCGAACACCTTCGACGTACGGTATGTAGATATTTTGTTACTACGCCTATGTGATACGACCATATTATACCACAGCCGGCGTATGTCGCCTCGTCGAACAGTCTCCTTATAACGTCAACAACGCACCGAAGTCAGGCTCGAAATCTCGAGGACTGTTTTGATAAGGTCAGTCACGCAGCCCGTTCCCACCTTCTATGCCCTCCAGCCTAAACCCACCCTCCACCCCTTTCTTCTGCGCATCCCCCCAGTTACATACTCTTATCCACACTACCTGCCACGCTGCGCTGCCCTCGCCCGCAGATCCTGCGCGCATGGAGCGCAAGGCCGCGTACACGCGCGCGGCGAAGGGGCGCCGACGCATTGAGAAAATGTATAGGGCTGCGGTGAAGAGTTCGCGGCGTGGTGGCGGGGACTGATCGATGATTTCTGGGCTGCAAGCACTCCAGCCCCTGTCACTTCTTATACTCGTAGCTGCCACCGAATTAAGGTTACGAGCTATAGTATACAATATTATATTCAAGCCCACATGCATATGAAGAGAAAACGAAGCAAAACAGAGCAAAACCCACAAAGTCCATACTTGTCCTTACACCAGAACTACATATGGTCCACACGGAACACAACAGAAATGATCTATACCTCGATTGCACATCAGAACTGCTCCTTAAACTTAGTCCCTCCTTCAAAGGTGGGCGTGGTAGGACTCGCTTTGGTCTCGTCCAATGACCCACGAACTTGAACTATTGGACGCGATTCAGGACTTGTGGTTCGTGCTGAGATAGGTGGGTTTGGGATTGCAAGGGCAGGTAGTGGGACCTGCTGTCGACGTACGCTCTCAGGCAACCGCGCCGGATCGAATGGGTCTGTGTACGCGTCCGTCTCCCTCTTCGATTTTGGTTCTTGCATGGGCGTGTACCCGCTCCCGCCCTCATCATACCTCATCCCGGTCTCCGCGACCCCTGAAATGTCGTCCTCGCTGTCGTAGTCAAACTCATCGCCTTGTTGCACCCACCCTGCAGCCTTCTTGCGGCGAGAGGTGAGGAAGGACGCGCCAGAGCGGGGGTGATTCTTGTTTCCGGAGCGACCGCCGTGCGGTCGGGTGTGGAGAAGGTAGAAGACCGCGACGCAACATAGTATAATGAGCACGGCAAAGCCTACGATCAGACCAATGAATCCTGTGTATGATACTTTGTTAGCATCGAATAGATATTTGAGTGTCTACGTAGGTACTTGCCGCCTTCGGAGCCACCGATTTCAGGGACGTGAGATTTGTATGTGGTTTGTGGGGGGGTCGTTGGGTACTAGCAGAGCCGTGGTATCAAGTCAACGTTAGACAACAATTACATAGAAAGTAAATGAGATATGCTGACGAGAGACGGATCGAGAGTATTGGTGAGCGCGAGGGAGCCGGAACCACCACGCTTTAGGTTGGGGGCCCGAGGTCTAGAAAGGGGCATCGGAGGTGGACGTACGTTTGAATTCGCCATTGCAAGGCCAAACCGTGGTCGTGTCATTGTAGCAGTTGGTGAGAGTTGGCGGTTACCACAAAGGTGTGGAAAGGCGCGTGTACGATGATGTCACAATATTCCCACGATCCTCGCCGTGATTCCTAAATAACAAGTACTTCGAACATCAACTAACATAAAGTGAACTCATTGACAAGGGAGATATGATCATTAGTGGTGACTCAATAAACATTTAACCATTATGATTGTTGGAATCACTCTCCGCGGCGGTCACCTTCAGCAATATGGTTTGAAGGTTCGATGGTGAGCACAGTGAAAATATCCCTGCTGTTCTAATGGTAAGGTTGGTGAAATCACATATTCTCCATCTCTCGGCGCGGTGAACTTGAAGGTCGTCCGAAAGAGATTTTCGGACCTTGGTCGTTCTAGACTTCACGCTCAAAATTCGTGGATGAGGGGTGGCCGGTCCTTGGAGTCGTCGGCCCGTAACTTACAGCTGGCAAAGGAGAATCATCGTTAAAGATCAGGGTTAATTTGGCCCAAAGTCCTACAATAGGTTGGCACATATTTGGAGAGACACTGCAGCAAAGTTGCTCACAGAAGAAGTTTTGGCTCAGGTTATGTGACCGCATACACAGATCATGCTGGTGAGTCACTGAGATATGCGGAGTTACGTTGCGGTAATTCTGAAAAAATTAGCTTGTCTGCACATACTGCATGGGTTGTAAGACACACTCGTTGATGATGAGTTCAGCAATAGACGTAGTCGGTTTAAAAGCTGTTCACGATCAGGGAGTCCCTAAAGGACCTTTTCAACTGATGGCAAGCAGAGAGGGGGTAAAATCTGGGTTACACTACGGCGCCCGAGCGGAAACACCGTCGTTAAAGCAAATACGTGAAAACATGCGAAGAATAAACCAAAAAGTGAGTGTTTGGAAAATGCACCGCAAAATCAGCGTTCTTATTCCGATGTTTGATGTCTGAGGCTGTTCATATGGATAGTCGTTTTGAGAATAGTGCACGGGAAATCGCTGGACGTGAGATAACCTATCCAATTTTGGGTTTATTAAGGCAGACACTAGGGCATGCATCACTAAAAAAAAACCCCAAGAAAGAATAATCAATGTTCCTCACGGACATGGTGACACTTGTCAAAAATCTTTTCATATCTGGTAAAAGAAAATGATCATCGTCCTCCGTGAATTGTTAATCATGTCTTTTGGGAATTGTATCTTTAAATACGCTTCGAATCCAGTCCTATTCAAATGGCCAATCGGGCTACGGGTGCACAGTACAACTTATGTATAAATACCTTTTGCAAAGAAGGCCGACAGCGCAATAAACTTCAGGTTTCAGCTTCTCGAGACCAGTGAGGCGAGACCCAAAGGTAGTGGTTGTTGCTTCCATGTCTTTAACCTCTTTCTTATTACTTTAGCCGTCCATATAGCAATCGAAGCTAGCTTTTGGTGCCCGTGAAGAGGTATCACGTGGTCACGTGACGCCAATGACACTGCCAACGTTGAATCTCATTGAATCCTATATGGTATTGGTATCTTGATCGTATGAGCTTTCTCAGCCGTGTATTCATCGCTATACGCATCATCTCCGGGATAGCCAAGTTACTCCCCGTCGCTTACTGGCCCGGCCTGTATCTTTTCCTTGACACTTAGAATGACCGCGCACTAACGGCAAAGCATCGGGGCGTCCACTACCGACTAGGCCTTGCACGCAGGTCACGGGTGTTCCTCGCTGGAGGTCTCTGGTCAACATGATCTTGAACTGTGGCCATAATATCGGTTCAATCACGAGAACCGCCCCGCAGACCGTTGAAGCTGGCGCAAAAAAATTGATGCCACCGGACTGTCTGCGTGACGGTTTTGGGGACATATAAAGGTAATGCATGCGGAGTCAAACCTCTTCTTTAGCAATTGCTGCAAACAATTGTCGCCTGGTCAAAATGAAGTACGCCTTCGCTGCCGCCGCTCTCGCCGCCGCCCCGTTTGTTTCTGCACAATCTCCTATTTATGGACAATGTGGAGGTGCGTAGTAGTTGTAGCTTTGATGAAAGATTGTAGCTCATAACTTGCGTGTTTCGCAGGTATTGGTTGGACTGGTAAGGCTAATCGTTTCGGCGTACGAGGGAATGTATAATGAATCTCCACAGGCCCGACAACCTGTGCTAGCGGGTCTGTCTGTACTGTCGGCAACCCGTACTACTCGCAATGCTTGCCTGGCACCGCCCCCCCCTCTTCACCTACTTCTTTACCTACTCCCTCGCCTTCACCCTCCCCATCGCCCTCTCCCTCATCTTCCGTTCCCTCCACCCCTCCTCCTAGCTCTACTGGTTTCGTTAAGGTAAACGGGCAGAAGTTCTCCTTAAATGGCGCAGACTATGTTGTTGCTGGGTCCGTATGAATTGCACGCCGTTTGTAAATCTGTTGTTTATTGTGTCGTACGATTTTAGCACGAATGCATACTGGCTCGCGCAGAACACTAATGCGGATATCGACACCGCCTTTGCAGATATAGCTGCCGCCGGCTTGACAACCGTTCGTACATGGGTATGGTTCTCTTCCTCCTTTTGTAGATGTGAGATCACTATGATTGACCACACGAGTTTTAGGGATTCAATGATGTTACTGCGTGCGTCCGTTCAAAAACCTCCTGACTATATGCCAATCATTTCCCAGTGTTCAGAACTATGGAGCATACTATCAGCTCTGGACTAACGGCGTACCAACTGTGAACACTGGATCTAACGGTCTAGGAAAGTTCGACTATGTCGTATCATCTGCTAAAGCACACGGTCTCCGTCTTATTGTGACGCTCACCAACAACTGGAGCGACTACGGTGGAATGGACGTTTACGTTTCACAACTCAACCCCGGAGGAACACACGATACATTCTACACCAACCAGAAGATTATCACTGCGTATGAGAACTACATCAAGGCTAGCATTCCCACTTCTTCCTTTCTTACTGATACCCTGACCCGAATATACCACAGGCATGGGTCAGCCGCTATGAGAATGAGCCCACCATCATGGCATGGGAGCTTGCCAACGAGCCCCGCTGCTCAGGATCCACTGGCTCTGCCTCGAGTGCCTGTGACACCACCGGAAGCACGATCACGACCTGGGCCACCACAATCTCAGCATACATCAAGTCCATTGACTCTAACCACCTCGTGGCAATAGGCGACGAAGGTTGGTTCCAGGAGGCAAACCCTCCGACATACCCGTACGCCCCTGGCGTCGGCGTCAATTTCGTGACGAATCTCGGAATCAAGACACTCGACTTTGGAACGTTCCACTCGTATCCCGAGGTCCGTATTTAGCCCTTGATATTCCAAGGAAGTTGACTTGGCTGACGTGGCGTATAGTCCTGGGGTCAGACTGCCAACGAGACCCTATGGGGTGTTGACTGGATCACGTCCCACGCCGCGGCGCAAAAAACTGCCAACAAGCCCGTTATCCTCGAGGAGTTCGGTGTGACCAACAACCAGGCGTCGACATACCAGTTATGGTGGAACACCATCATCTCCAGCGGTCTTACAGGTCTGCAATTCCTTCCTCTGCGCTTGTTTGGGGAATACACTGCTGACATGCTAGTGACTGCGTAGGCGACCTCATCTGGCAGGCAGGCTCAGTGCTGAGCACCGGCCCATCACCGAACGACGGTTTTGCGGTGTATCCCACGGGTACCGTCTACCCGATTATGGAGACCGAGGCTGCGGCACTGAAAGCGCGTGGATGAGATGCTCCCTGTACATAAAATGACTTGCTTCAGAATGTCGAATTTCTCTCTTCAGACCTGTGGGAAAGGTAGAGAATAGGTTACTGCCTAAATCCATAAATCATAAACTAGATAAATGCCTAGAGATTTTCAAGCACTTCATGTTGGTCTTTCATCGGGGGTTCCGTTCATGTGACCCAGGCGTGACTATCCACTCAGGCTGTCCAAGCCGAGAAACAAACCTTTGATCACGACCGTGACGACGCTGTATACGACTTTCATTCAACAGTACCTCCTTATCTAAGAAGACCGGCATGTCCACATTGAAATCCGTAGCATCTCTGGCAAATACCATAAAGGTCTTCAGCCTATGTCACGACACCAGGCAAGGGGCTAATTCTTTGAGTGCCCTTTATCACAGACACCCATAGACATTTCGAGAAAAAGCCTTCGAAAGGTACATTAAAAACTTGAGTAAATTTCCGGCTCAAGTTGATCTATCAGCCTTTAGTATTCCTGGCTTCCGGATGTGTTGACAGTTAAAGGCAGTGTACGAGGATGATAACGAATTCATGGATGAGCCCCGGCTGATAGTCAAATTTGAAGATCCTCACACGGATAGTGGGTCCCGTGTTGACAGTGACTCTCTTCGCTATTGGCATTGCAACAGCTTTCGCATATGGTTATAATGTTACGTTGACCAATTCGGTCACGCCACTATTAGCTGTCGTGGTGAGCATGTTTTTAGCTTAATGAAGTAACCTGATCCAATGTAATGCAGGTTGGTCTGATTCTCGTTTTCAGGAATACGTGTGTTTCCGATGCTCTCGGGGATGATGCTGTGTTCTAATATATCCGACTGTGCCAGCACATCTTACGATCGATACTATGAGGGTAGGAAGGACTTTGGATCCATGATGTCAACCGTAGGATATGCATCTTTCACTGCGTATGACCTAACGCTTTTATTCGATCTTCACGCAGATTCGGAACCTATCTCGCTTAATCTGGATCAACGTGAATGCTACCGACCCAAATACCGTTGCACCATCCTCTTCTACCAGCAGTAGCATGTTCTTTGGAGCGCGACATAGTGCTACCGATGACAAAACACTTCCCAGCTCTGAAAACCTCAAGCAACAAAAGATACGGGCCCTCAAATTACTTCTTTCGTATGCATTCGCCGTGAAGCATCATCTGCGAGGCGAGGATGGTACAGATTGGCCCGACTATAAAGACGTATTACCATCTAGCTTTGCGCGGTTTGACCAAATAGGATACGATCATACCGCGAACGGGTCCTATTCCTCTATCGCCGTCGGGAATAAGGACGGAAGCGTTGGAAAGAAAGGCTCCCGAAGGTCTAAAGTTTGGAGTTCATCACAGGCTGTAGTAACAGACGCCACAACACCGCTTCTCACGGATTCACATCAAACCGTGGAGTTTCATCCATATGCGGCTGATTTATGCTTGCCCTTGCCTATGGTGTAAGATCGATCATTATATACCTATCACATTCATGTTAAAACGTACACGAATTCTAGTATCGCCCATGAAGTCACTCGGATGCTCTACAAGTTTAAACGATTAGGTTATTTAGATGTTATTGGCCCTGCAGGTCAGTTCTTCCGTATAGTCCTCAGACGACTCACAGAATAGTTTTGATGAAGGAACGAATGCAATGATGCAGCTTTGCGGGTCACTCTCTGATCAGCTGACTGCTATGGAAAGAATCGCAAACACCCCCATCCCAACTTTTTACGGTGAGCTTATTTCTCGTAGTCACGCCATACACACACCTTACATAGACGATTGATTGCGCCAGGGGTACATTTAAAGCAATGCGTAACCTTGTATCTATTTGCGCTCCCCTTTACTTTAGTTAAGGACTTGGGGTGAGCAGATTTCTATTTGTAATTATTTTTGCTCAAGAAAAAAAAACAGATGGAAGATGGTCCCCGTTGTTACTGTTGTCGCGGTTACCCTAATGGGCATCGAAGGTATCGCGGATGAGATAGAAATGCCATTTGGTGATTCCACATCGTCTAACCTGTAATTTTGTACTCACCACGTCATCTAGGGAATGACGCGTGCGATCTCCCCCTGGGTATTTCGAATACTATATTTTTCTGCAATTTTTGATAACGCATATCCATAGATCTATACTGTGCCGAACTGAAAAACGAAATCGAGTAAGTTTCGACGAGAATCAGACGGGCGGTGGCTCACCGAACCTTACAGATACGTCATTGCACGTCTCCCTCAAGGCATCGAGGATGATGATCCATTTGCAGAATGATTAACAATGGTTTGAGAACAGACACATGAGCAATATTTTTTCACGCTAGCTTGCATGGCCACCAGACCTTTCTGCAAGAGCTTGTGACTGTTCTGTTATCTTGCAATGTATGAGGCATTGTTTCCGATTGTATACTTTTACGAAAGATAAGCATGATTGTTCGTCCAGGTTTGGTTCGCCTCTGTTGCGGGGAAAGGCATTCCTGTATAAGTGAATTGGGGAGCCCCGGAGGGAAGAGGTGTAGGGGGAAAGTGGTACTGTACTGAGACACATTCCCCAGAGCTCATTTGTTAGTAAAAAATTGCCATAGATGTCTCCCAAAACTGGCTTTCGTGCAAATTACATAGATAAAAACGAAGGAGTAAGTACTGCACGTTACGTTAGTTGACCTCAGCTGCCTGTTTTAATTGTACAGGGTCAAGAACATCATGTTAGACTAATCTGGAGTTCCCGAGAGAGTTGCTAGAAACTTATAATCAGCTGTTGCATGGCGACGATGATGTTAGACGAGGCCGGACGTCCTCTCAATTGACAAGGTACCCGAGAGCGAAGCGGCTGACAGAACAAACATATACGTCACGTGACTAGTTCGCGCTCCCGGTGCACTTGCTGCAACACCACACTCATTCATCGACAAGCCCGTCGGCGAGCACATTGCGCTGTACTAAGAACAGAAATTACTAGTGCTCACTCATTTTGAATCTAACACAATACAGAAGAAACGAACAAGAGTCGAGAATTAAAGCGTGGGGACATCAATTTGCACGCCTACCTTGCCAAACATTCCCGCGGTGAGCTCAAGTTTTGGCTCTTTGCGCCTTTCTTCTTGTCTTGCGCTCTGCTCTGGCCCACATCCTCCACTACCTACTTCCAACTTCCGTTCACAGGCACGGCCTCCTCCGCCCACGCTCGCTCCAGTTTATGCCCATGTTCATATCGTTCATTTCTCTTTTGTTTCTCTTTTAGGCCGTCCACTCATCTTCCATTGTCCTTTCAGACGCCCAGTTTCAAGGTCACACTAAACCCGGCCACAACGACCACCCTTTCCAGCCACTACAGGTCAGCTTATAAACCAATTTCTTTTGTTTCCTCAAGTCAGCCGCGGCCCACTGATCCACGTCTCGTGACCGTGTCGCGTTCACTACAAACATGTTGTTCATATCACGCTCTGTTTACCCCACAGACTCCGTTTCGTCACTACGACCAAGACCTTTGACCTCTGCACAATCTATAACCTTCATCGACGACATGACCTTCTTCAATCCAGCACCATCATCTCCTCCGGCTCCCCCACGGAAGAAACAGATAAGTCGGCCCAAGAACGATATTGACGACTTCCTTTCTTCCGATCTTGAGCTCTCCTTCGCATCCACCATGTCTTTGAATTCACCTCCAAGATCTCAGGCACCTTCTCCTATTGCAATGGATATTTCTCCAGCACTACCAGCACCGCAATTGCAGAAGTCGCATCATCTCGCACCACCAGCACCACGTCTCTTTGGCCGTAATTTACTTAACGATAGTTCTCCTGGTACCAGCAATAAATCTACCGACGCCAAATCCACCAGTAGCCGTGGGAGGCAACGCGCTGCTTTGCCTCTCCAGTGGATGATGAACGCCAAATCCTCAACAAATGATGAGTCGAGTCCGAGCGCTTTCCATATGGTATGCTTTCACAGATCTATTTAGACTTGCATTGTGTGTCTCAACATCTTCCCTAGGCTGAGAGTTTCTCCGCACCATCGCCTGGCGATGCCATGGATGTGGATATAGTGTCTGCCTCGCCCTCTGCTCCTGCGGCACTCGCAGACCCCACCTCACCGATGCCCACACCCGTTGTCGCAGATGCTAGCTACTCGAATCTTTTCTTTGGTGCAACCTCCCCAGCTCCTCACGCTCCGGTTCCCAAGAAACGTCGCTCAAGCTCCCCAGAGCCCAATCAATCTACTAGCTCATCGGAGCCCCTCTCCTCACCTTCCCACCATAAGTTCACTCGTGCTGCTACAGTCGGTGCTGGTGCACCTTTGTTCAAAAAGCCGATAATTGAATGTAATGCACCCTCGACGAAGCGCATCCCTGCCCGTCGACCAGCTCTGTCTGCTTTAGTAGCCCCTTCGGGCATATCTGGCCAGGCGCTTTCCGCATACCCAATACTTTCAGGTTCTGTACCAGACCATGGTCCCCTCACTGCACCGCTGCCTCCTCCGCGTCGTTCCTTCTCTGCCATGGTCTCGCCCACGGCATTTGTGGAGCCTAGTTCAGATGATTTCTCAGACGTACAAACCAGCTCTCCCGCTGCTGCTTATGCCAAGCGACACCATGCACGGATGATCAGACGGTGTGATGGGAGTGACGATTTACGACCACTCCATGGGGCTGGCTCGTTAGGTAAACGTGACAGGGCCGAGTTCCAACAGAACGAAAAGGCCAATGGCTGCAGTCCTAAGAGCCTTGCTGGTTTTGGTGTCAAGGAGGTTGAGAAGAAAATCCTGCCGTGTCATCGCGTGAGCGATGACGGCCTGGTGAGAATCACGAGTGACACAGTAAGTTCTCTCCTTGGCTGGGAGATTGACGGCATACTCATTTACCTTGCAGCTCAAGGGCCTTCTAGACGGCGCATATTCCTCCCAGGTGTCCAATTTTATAATTGTCGACTGCCGGTTTGAGTACGAATATGAGGGTGGACACATCCCTGGTGCCATTAACCTAAATACTACAAATGCGATTGAGGACTACTTCCTAGGTACGAACAAGCCTACACCATGCGAGAGTGGCGACCCCGCTGCGAAGACTGTGCTTGTCTTCCATTGTGAGTTCAGCGTCAAGCGCGCACCGACATTGTACGTGCGGATAGACTGCCCAGGATTATTGCTGCTAAACGTTCTTGCGTAGTGCAAAGCATGTCCGGTCGAAAGATCGGGCTATGAACGGCCGCGTATATCCTAAGGTATGCTATCCCGAGATGTACATTCTCGAAGGTGGCTACTCCCAGTTCTTCAAAGAGTACCCAGTGCGTGTTTTTTCTTCGCTTTCTGATTATTTTCTCATATCTGATATTTTTTTGCTGTCCATAGAGCCATTGTAAACCCGGCGGGTATGTTCAGATGGACGATCCCGCATACACTCAAACTCGAGACGCGGATCTGAACAATTTCCGCCGTGGAAAGTGGCTGCGAACGCAATCGTACACCTACGGCCAGACATCGAGCGGAACCTCTTCGTTTCCCTTATTGTCATCGGGGACAACGTCCGCTACTGCGACCACGTCCCGTGAGCATAGGAAGACTGCGCCCAGCGGCGGCATTGGCGGCGGTGGATCGATGTTTGCAGCTGCAAACGCAGCGCGCGGGCGCAGAGCGGGAGGCTTGTGCACCCTTGATGAAGATGTGTCATCCAGCAGCCACGAGGACAACGAGAGCATCGAGCTGCAAGACAGTCCGTGTCCGCCCCCGTCGAAGGGCGCATCGCGTCTGTCGGTGTTGGGTGCTGGCAAGAGCAGTCGAATCAGTCTCGACCGTACGGTGTCGTTTGGCGCGGCCGGTTCCTCCGCGGGGCGTTGAGCAGCGTGTCTGCCAACCTGTCTTCCACGACGCAACTGAACCTTCCCCAAATTTACATGTAACCGTCCACTTGCACACACCTCTTATCCGATCACCCTAGAATCCCCAGAGCATCGCAGACATTTTAAACGCTACGCCATAGCTCCGACCTCTACGTCTACCACCACGACCTGCCTCACCACGCACACCTTTCGTTGTTCCTCACGCTCCCTCGGGGGCCTTGCAATGCATACGCATACGCCGTGTCGCAAGCCCCGTCCACGTTCACTACGACTATGCCATGTCCTGAGATCACGCAAAAGCAGTAAATCAAGAAATACATCATCATCATCATCATCACCATCATCGACACACCAGACGTCCCGGTTTTCCCCGTCTCTTTCCTCCATCCTCTTCCACAGCCTCAATATACATTTGCCTTGGGCGCGTCGGCGCTCTACTATTTGATTTGCATCGCCTGCATCATCTGCACAGTGCCCCGTTGTCTCACTGCAGGTAGTACTTTTGATTTTTCACCACCCAATTCACCACCGCCACACTCCACCCTCCACTTTCATCTTTGAGCACTCTGCCGCTGCTCGTTCCACGGACCCTTTCTTCCATACACCTCCGCACCTCGCTCGCGCCTGCGCAGCGCTGGGCATTGCTTGGACAGTTTAACACTTTACACGTTATCTTTCACCTTTCACATTTCTTTTTCGTCTCTTTTATGTACCGTACCATGTCTGCATCCGTCCCGGTCCCGATTCCGATTCCGATCCCCGATTCCGATTACTGCTCCGTAGTACGCGTCGGGTCAGGGTCATTACTTCCGAGTCGTCTACCTATCTATCTATGCATTGCTACATACCAATGAAACATACCAATCTAGCTCCTGTATGGCTTCATACAAACCTTAACACTCTAGATTCAACGTACACGCGTCCACGCATTCTCTTTCGCCAGCGCGTGGAGATCCCTCCCTCGCAGCCAAATCCGCACGCGGTTCGCGAATAATCACGGTCACGTGACGCACGAGGCGTGATCGAGGTCACGCCAACGCCTGCTCTCTCTACACCGTCTCTCGCTACCGTCCCACCCTACTCACCATCCACAATGTCAACCCACATCCTCGACCACACCCCGGGCACAGTCGCCCAAGCCTCCGCCGCATTCCGCAAGCTCGGCTTCGAGTAAGCCTCCTCCCCCAGCGCGCTCGCATCCCCTAACCAACAAGCACGCACTCCACCCCACGCCAACCCAACCCAACTCTCATCACGCCCCACCGCCACCGCACGCACAGCGTCCTCCCAGGCGGCACACACGCCGACAGCCAGACTTACAACGCGCTCATCACGCTTGCAGATGGTGTTTATATTGAGCTCATTGCCTTCACCACCGACACCGACACCGACACCGAACCCCCGACCGAACCCCCGCCCCACCGCTGGGCATCCGCCCACCCCCGGCTGGATCGACTATGCTTGTCTCGGGCTGCACCCCGCCGACGGGGACGTCGCGGACGTCATCAACGTGCGCGCGGCGCGTGAGGGGAGCGGCGTTGTGTATGCATCGAGTGTGGATGGCGGGCGGGATGCGGACGGGAGGCGGGTGAGGTGGCGGTTGAGTGCGCCAGGTGGGGAGCATGGGGTTGGGAGGCTGCCGTTTTTTTGTGGGGATGTGACGTCGGGGGCGTTGAGGGTGCGTGGGTGTTTCCCTCTTTTTCTTATTCTTTCTTTTCTTTTTTTTTTTTTCTTCTCCTTTTTTTTTTTTCATTCGTGGTTTTGGGACATGGGATATATCTTGACCCCCTGCCTCGGGCGTCGGGAGTGAGACGTTCGTGCGTTCGATACCAGTACTGACGAATGCTACTACTTATATGCTATAGGTCCCACCCCCCTCAACACACCCCTCCACCGCCCAAGGCATCTCCCACATCAAACTCCGCGCCCCCTCCCCAAGCGCATACACGACGCTCCGCGCACAACTCACGACCGTTCTCGGTATCCCACCTGACCCCAACCCCCGCGGCGGGGGGTGCGTCTGGCCGGGCAGCGTCCGCGTCGAAGAACAGCACAGTGTGGCGGCTGGACACGCCTGCGCCGCTGCCAGGGCTGGGGGCGCGGTTGATTCTTGAGGAGGGTGCGGGTGGGGAGAAGGTGAAGGGGGGAATTTATGAGGTGGGATTTTGGGTGGTGCGCGGGGATGGTGGGAGGGCGGAGAGTCCGTGGGGGGACGTTGTGTGGACGCCTGTTCCGTGAGCTGTGGGCTGTGCATGTGAGCTGTGAGTCAGAGCATAGGGCGTACGAGTTGGGTGTTGAGTACGCGTCTGTTGAGGTGGGTTGTGCGCGTGCATGGTGGGGAGATGGGGGACCAAACGGTGGACGGGAAACACTAGCAGCAATGTACCGTAGTGGTTTGTATTACATCGAATTGTATCATACCACATGAAAGTGCACAATACATATAGCCCCTTCGCATCACACGTATCGGTCACCCCACATAGGATTTCAGCGTTGCGATCGATCTGGCTTGTGGGACTAGGAATTTGTGTTGGTAGGGTGCGTACATAGCTTATCTTGTTGGGTTGTTGCTTTGTTTGTTACTTTGTTGCGTTATTGCATTGCATTTCGTTACCTTGTTGCGTCGTTATTGCAAACAAGTTCCTACATACATACTGCTTACCTTTTCACCGTTCAGCCTTGGCGGTTACACGGTCGTGGGAGGTTGTAGGGTCACTGGTGTCGTGGTACTGGTGTCGATAGGGAGACCGGGCGAGTACGGTAGTGCGCTGGTGAACGGTATTGCATATTTCGACGCGTGTGGGGTTGCGGTTGGGCTGGGCTGGCGATTGCTTGACGAAGAGGCAGACGTAGCCGTGACGCGTGACGGCGCGCTCTTCCCAGTTTACTTAGTCTTCCAGTGAAGTTTACAAACTCCACAATGCAAATACCTTGTCGAGTTGGCATTGCATTGAGATTTCGTGCGAGGTTTACGGGCTAGGAGACGAAGGTTCAAATCCTTCGCATGTAATCATTATGCTCGGGTCGCCTTGAGGTGCTGCTGGTCGGTACGACGTCCCGGTGTTGGGGTTTGGTTTTGAGTCATGTCGTGGCTTTTTTTTTTTTTTGGTTTTTGTGTTTGAATCTATGCTTGGGGGTGTATTGTGTTGGTGGGGACTAGAGGATGTTGGATGGACATGGCTCGGTGCACTTTGTACTGTAGCCATGCCGCGCTGCGCTGCGTTAAATCGACATCGACGGAATTCGGGGAGGGACGGTATGGACATGACAGCTTCTTCCCCCTCCCTCACCGGTAACTCAAGCTACCCAAGACCTAACCTTGCCATACACCAGTGCACACCCTGCCACCTCACCTCACCTCGTCTCGCCTATCCCTCCCTCCCTTCCGCTCTGCGACCGTAGCTCCTACTCTGCGCATCGCATCCCGGCAAGCTACTTACCATCCTTACCCATCAGGTTTATCTGTTTGGCTCATGGCTTCTTTAGGCTGTGGTTTACGAGGTGTTCATGTGTCAGGCTGACAATGAATGGTGCTGCTGCTTGCTCAGATGGAAGGGCGGGGTACATAGATGTGCCGGAATGTGGGGACAGACCTCGGCGAGTCGCTCCAAGCTCACGTCACTGAGTTGCGTCAGCGCAGAGGTACT
>MU134492.1:49767-99589 GCA_015039355.1 Ramaria rubella
CGTCGTGAACGCGTGCTGGAACGCGACGATGTTCGGGTGCGAGATGTGCTGCACATTCAGCGTTAGGGGAGGACAGTTAATGTAGAGACCGTGTGCTTACCCGGAGCACTTCGACTTCGCGTGGCGAAGCTGACGCGTGTGCGGTCGTGCTTGCGGTCGTGCTTGTCGTATGCCGTGCGGTCCATCATCTTCACCGCTACCAGGGGCGGGCTCGGAGAGGCCGTCGGGGAGTGCATCTGCAGCCAGCTTGGTCGCAAGCCAAACCCGTGAGAAGGCGCCCTGGCCGAGTTCGCGGACGAGCTGCAGCGCGGCGCGTCCGCTTCATCGCCGATAATCGTGCCCGCAGCCGGGACGAACTCGAGGCCACGGGGGGAGCTCGTGGCGCGGTGTGGGCGAGTCGGGGGACAGATCGGTCGGCGAGGCGGCGAAGGCGAAGGGGGACGCGAGGGAGGATGTGGACGAGGCGGACTCGGGGAAGAAGCGGGTGAGCGCGGGGAGGGTGGGCGCGGGCGGGCGGGGGGTGCTTGCGTCGTCGGCGGAGGAGTGGACACTGGGCGGCGGAGTGGGCGTCGCTGAGCCTTTTGCGAAGAAGAATGCGGAGCTGGCAGATTGCGGGAGCGGCGGAAGGGGGCGCAGAGGGCGCAGGGGGCTGCTCGTGGGCGACTGGGGCTCGCTGCTCGGCGACTGCGACTCGCTGGGCGACCGTGACGGAGACCGAGGCTCGCTGCTGGACTGGCTGCTGCGGAGAGACGGCGGCGGAGACGGGCTGACGACATGATTGCGGTCAAACGGGGATCCGAAGAACGAGCTCGTCTTCTTCCCGAGCTGGGGGCAGCGGTGGCAGCGGCGATGACGCACGAGAGAGTGGCGGCGAGAGCGGTGTCAGCAGATGCTCGCAGACGAGAGACAGCGTGTGGGTCGAGTGCGGCGAGTGCGGCGAGTGCGGGCGGGTGTGCAGACAGCGAGTGGGCAGAAACAGAGTGGAGAGACATGGCAATAGATAATGGCGTCGTGTTACGAGTGGGTGGTGTGCAGCAGCATGGACATGTACTCAAATGACAAATGTAACAGGAAAGGTGTCGAGCACTATCGGCGAGGTATCTCCTGGTATCTCAGGGTGTACTATCTCAGGCTATCTCCACCATTTCAGCTTATGTCAGCAACTGCTCGCACACGTGTCTCAATGACAAGAAGCACACACGCGGAACACGTCGCAGAATACGTCCAGACTTGTCCACACGTCCACAGTTCACATCAGCCACCGACATCCTATCACGGCACATCGCTGTCCCAGCTGTCTCCCAATACCGTCTCTAGCATTCATCCACCTCCCCGGAAATCTGGCACGCTCGGGCCTCGTCCCTCGTCCCTTCGCTATTCGCAAGTCCCCGCCCGCTCATCTCACTACTCCATAGCGCGATAGGCTCACTCTGTTCTCCCTGACACACAGCCCACGCACGTGCCTCAGCCACAAATTATGCAACGCCAGCAGCGTCTAGTACCTCTGCGCTGACGCAACTCAGTGACGTGAGCTTGGAGCGACTCGCCGAGGTCTGTCCCCACATTCCGGCACATCTATGTACCCCGCCCTTGCATCTGAGCAAGCAGCAGCGCCATTCATTGTCAGCCTGACACATGAACACCTCGTAAACCACAGCCTAAAGAAGCCATGAGCCAAATCGTACGCTATTCGCGTATACCGAATGCCGCACGGGACGGGTGGGGATCATCGGTAGCTTGCTGGGATGCGATGGTAGAGTAGGAGCTACGGTTGCAGAGTGGAATGGAGGGAGGGATGGGGGAGACGAGCTAGGTAGCAGGGTGTAAGCTGGCGTATGGAGCTGCGTCAGATCTTGAGTCCCGAGTGAGGAAGGGAGGAGGGAGGAGTCCAGTTAACGCAACGCAGCGCGGCACGGCTACAGTACAGTACAAAGTCCATCAAGCCACGTCCCTCAAAATCCAAAACAGCAACACCACCCCCACTCCATACGCCATTCCACGCCGCATTCCACACCGTCCAGTCCCTCACACAACACAATAAGCATAACTAGATCCAAATCCAAACCCAAACGCCAAAAAAAAAAACAACCCCCCAAGCTAGAACACGAACTCAAAACCAAACTCCAACACCGGGACGTCGTAACGACACCGGCGCTTCATCCTGATTTAGGAAACATAAGCAGGATTTGAACCAACGTCTCCTAGTCCGTGGAGGTCCCGCGGTTTCCCAGCGCAAGTCCAACCCGACGACTCGACGAGGTATATATTGGGTAGATTTTGTCATTTTTCAATGGCTGGGAAGAGTGCCACGTCAGGGCCACATAACCCCCACCATCACCCTACACGCACCGAAACCCAAAATATGCAAAATACCACGCACACACGCACTAGGTATGTACCATACCCATTCCCAGCCTCGACACCAGTGCTCCCACAACCTCCCACAACCCGTACCCGTGTAACTGCCAAGACTGAAATTTGAAAGGTAGGTAACCAGTACATAGGCCTGATTCGTAACGATGCAACCATAGCGAGGTAACAAGGAAAGAGACAAGGAACAAAACAACGTAACAAGGCAACGGACTAACCAAAGTCTTTAATAACAGCGTACATACCAAAGTAACAACGCAACAAAACAATAAGTAATGCACTTACTTATTACCATCCTCCCTGCGCCTGGCGTCATGGGAAGCAAGCTTAGACCATTACGTCACTCTGTCTCACACCACCACGCCACTTAATTTATCTAAAACTAGACAGGACTGGGCTGGGGCTTGCTTGTGGGCTTTTCCGCAGTGTGCACTGGGTGTTTGTTCTTAGGAAAAGCACGGCAGCATCTGGATCTGCGATGTGCTGTGCTGTGCTGTTGTTGTGCTTGCTGTGCTTGCTACTGTGCTTGCTGTTCTGCTGAGTCCTGGATATATCTTGTCGGACCTATTCGTTCGGATCATGATCATGCTCATCGGCCTGGATGGAAGGGAGGATATCGATACGATGCAGAGGGGCAGTATAATGTGCTTTCATGTGGGATAATACAATTATATGCAATACATTCTATTACAACACATTGCTGCCAGTGTTTTCCGTCCACCATCACTTAGACATCCCCAATGTCCCCTCCAGTCACGCGCACAACCCACTTCAACAACATGCTCAACACCCAATGCCCTATGCTCTGGCTCACAGCTCACAGCCCACGGCCCACAGCTCACGGAACAGGCGTCCACACAATGTCCCCCCACGGACTCTCCGCCCTCCCACCATCCCCGCGCACAACCCAAAATCCCACCTCATAAATTCCCTCCTTCACCTTCTCCCCACCCGCACCCGCACCCTCCTCAAGAATCAACCGCGCCCCCAGCCCCGGCAACAGCGCAGGCGTGTCCAGCCGCCACACCGTGCTGTTCTTCGACGCGGACGCTGTGCCAGACGCACCCCCCGCCGCGAGGTTGGGGTCGGGCGGGATGCCCAGGACGGTCGTGAGCTGCGCGCGGAGCGTCGTGTATGCGCTTGGGGAGGGGGCGCGGAGTTTGATGTGGGAGATGCCTTGGGCGGTGGAGGGGTGTGTTGAAGGGGGTGGGACCTATAGCATATAAGTAGGGGCGTTCATCAACACTGGTATCGAACGCACGAACGCCTCACTCGCGACACCCGAGGCGGGGGGCCAAGATAAGTCCCAAGTCCCAAAACCGCGAATGAAGAAAAAAATGAGAAGAAAAAATGAAATGAAAGAAAGAACGAAAGAAGGAAAAAAATGGGGAAACACCCACGCACCCTCAACGCCCTCGGCGTCACATCTCCACAAAAAAAAGGCAGCCTCCCAACCCCATGCTCCCCACCCGGCGCACTCAACCGCCACCGTACCCTTTTCCCGTCCGTATCCCGCCCGCCATCCACACTTGGCGCATACACAACGCCGCTCCCCTCGCGCGCCGCACGCGCGTTGATGATGTCCGCGACGTCCCCGTCGGCGGGGTGCAGCCCGAGACAGGCATAGTCGATCCAGCCGGGGTGGGCGGATGCCCAGCGGTGGGGCGGGGGTTGGGTCGGGGTTTCGGTGTCGGTGTCGGTGGTGAACGCGATAAGCTCGATGTAAACACCATCTGCGAGCGTGATGAGCGCGTTGTAGGTCTGGCCGTCGGCGTGTGTGCCCCCGGGGAGGACGCTGTGCGTGCAGTGGGGGTGGGGCGTGATGAGAGTTGGGTTGGGGTGGGGTGGAGTGCGTGGTTAGGGAATGCGAGCGTACTGGGGGAGGGGGCTTACTCGAAGCCGAGCTTGCGGAATGCGGCGGAGGCTTGGGCGACTGTGCCCGGGGGTGTGAGGTGCACGATGTGGTCGAGGATGTGGGTTGACATTGTGTGAGGGGTGGACGGTGTAGGGAGAACGGTGGGGTTGGGGATTCGAAATTCGAAATTCGAAGAGGAAGACTAATAGTGAGTGAGAATGAGATGGGATGACGTGACCTCGATCACGTGCTTTGCCTCGTGCGTCACGTGACAGTGATTATTCGCGAGACGAGGTTGGAGGGCTGACGAAGGAGTTGAATTGTATGCGTGGACGTTGAAGTCCTGAGATTTGTATGAAGTCATAGAGTGCATGAAGAAGAGCGTATTAGTTTTGCATCTCCAGCTGGCCCGAATTCTTGTTCCAGGTCTTTTGAGGCAGTGTCTGCAATAATTGGTTTTATGGTCTGGGGTTTCTACAGAATTGTTTCGTCCTCCGTGTTGTAGAATCTGTCCAGATGAGGCGGCATGGACAACATACCTGGACCGTGTTTACCCGCTTATTGAGGTCATGGCGCGACGCCTTGTGTATTCCGAGTATAGGTGAAGTGCGACGAGTGGAGTGGCAATAAATTCATATCCAATACAGTAACTCGACTGGAACTCCAATGGCGTATCGAATAGCCTGAACTTGAATGCGTAATGGGTTGGTTGTCATTCCGTACCGCCGTCGAGCTTGTCCAAGCGTAATTGACCGTTCCATACCCGCACTACAAAGAAGTCTTAAATGAGTGGATTCAGCGCGCGCGAAGGTGTTCATCTATAACACTCACCAAAACGTTTCTCCATGGTTTCACAAAATTCCCTCTTCAGGTTGAAAGAGGTTAAAAGTCGTAAAGCAGTTACCACATCCATGATGAACCCCCAGGGCTCTCCGACGCCGTGCGTGCAGAACCTCCGATCACAGCAATATTGTGGCGTCTATACAGCCCGCATGCACTGCCAGCCGGGCACGAAGAGCACATGCACAAAGTTCAGGGCGGAGAAACGCTCAAATCAGACCACCCACCGACGCCCACTCCACGCGCACAGACCACCCAAATGGATGGGAGGGAAATTTGACTCACAGCTGGGTGGATAGAACAAAGTTCCGTCGCGGAAAAGGCCCCACTTTTTGCAGCTCTCACCTGAACCACCACCATCTCGCCACCGAGCTTTTAACAACAACACCGCTATCAACTCTCGACATCCATGGCTCGTACCAAGGTTAGTCTATTTCACTTCATGCACATCTACCGTTGTCGTTGTCGTCGCTGCCACCGTCGTCATCGTGTGATCCGGGTCTTCTCATCGCCGTTGACGTTGCCGCTGACTTTTTTTCCCTTTGCAAATTTCCAACTCAACTCACGACGCGCATGCTGACTTGTCTCTACTGCCGCTCGCTTCTGACATCCAAATTCGGCGCGACTCTGCTCCATCGGTGCCATCGGAACCTCTCGAATATATCCTTTTATGGTAATTTCAGCAAACCGCCCGTAAGTCTACCGGAGGCAAGGCTCCGCGTAAGCAGCTCGCTACAAAGGCCGCAAGGAAGACTGCCGCTGTACGTACTGCCATCCTCGTACAATATATCAAATCGAACGTTAATCCTCGTTGTTCGTCCTTGCAGACGGCCACTGGAGGTGTGAAGAAGCCCCACAGGTTCAGGCCCGGAACCGTCGCCCTCCGTGAAATCAGACGTTACCAGAAGTCGACCGAGCTCTTGATCAGGAAGCTTCCTTTCCAGAGGCTCGTCCGTGAAATCGCTCAGGATTTCAAGGTGAGTTTCGCCACCAACACCACTGCCACCACGCTGACTCGGATGTACCCTTCTCTAGACCGACCTCCGCTTCCAGTCCTCTGCCGTGCTCGCCCTGCAGGAGGCTAGCGAGGGTGAGCTCACCACGTCCCCTCTTCTGACGGCCACGCTGACGTCCGACCCCTAGCCTACCTCGTCTCTCTCTTCGAAGACACCAACTTGGCCGCCATTCACGCCAAGCGTGTAAGTCCCCTTACTTCGCATCCCCTTCTCCCCTATCTCACGTAGCTTGAACCAGGTCACCATCCAGCCCAAGGATCTCGCACTCGCACGCCGTCTCCGTGGCGAGCGTTCATAAGCGTGCGGCTGTTGAGTCTTTATTACACACGCAAATAACGAGCTGTGCTTTGTTTTCTTGATGCCCCTGAAATTGTCTTCGTCCCTGTTTGTGTCCCTTAGTCTCTCTTCTTGTTCTTGATCTGCCCTAGCCATGTACGAGGTAGATAATTTATGATTCTTTCAAAGTTGCCACATGATACACGTCTTCGCGTTGTCCCATATATAAAACGCATTACCATCATCCCCATGAGCTGCACCTAAGACTACTCGAAGTAATCAAAGTTTTGTTTCACATTCCCAATCTTCTATGTTTATGATAATAAAAATTACGATACAGGTCTTTGGAACGACTATGGTTACAGATATCCTAGACTGACAGAATGTTTACTTGGCCAAATTTATGATCCCTACCGTATTACCGAAACCAGCAACACATGCAGACGGACGCGCGGTCATCGGATCGACGCGTGTAAAAGGGAGTCTCGGGTATAAGCTTCCCTTTGTCGACGGGCTGGGTGCAGGTGTCAACGCGAGCAAGCTGGATACCCTCACACCAGCATCAAGCCGGCCAGGATCGAACGTCCAGAATTCCCACCTCTCCAAAACGGCAGGCGTAAGTTCTCCTTTTCCAAATTGAGCAGGAGGTGCGGAGCTTAATGGGGAACCATTGTTTGCACTTTGCGCAAGCCGAGAACGACGCCGAAGGCCTATTAGTCGATGGCCATCAACCAAATCCCACCCGCCGCGTTCACAACTTATATCGGTAATTTGATCTACAGCGATATTCCGCCATCTTGAATCAGTGGCGTTCGATGAGCGTTTCGGGGACCACGAAGACATGGTCTCTGATTCCTCTGACTGAGCAGTGATCGTGAGTAGGGATTCAGATGCACGACGAATTGATTCTTTTTCGGAGCCCGCACGACGAGAATGGACGCCATGCCCAGATATAGGGAATGCTGCGACATCCATGGGGGATACTGAAAGCGAAACCGAAGGTAGCTTTAGTCTGGGTTTTGGTGGCGACGAAGAAGCAGATGATGCCATGCTTCCGCTCCGAGAACGTCGACCAAAACCCTCGCGCGGATAAACTGTCCTAGTTACAGGGCAAGTACACCGCTTCATCACAGAGGGCACAGAGAAGCGGTGCACGAACACGAAGTTTCCAGCAGAAACGGCCAGTGTGAATGCATTTGGTGTAAGCTCACCACATCGCTGGCATGGCTGTGATTGAATAGGAGCGATTCGTACGCGCCCTATGTCTCCGAAGGAGTTGTCCAGAACGAAGATGCATTCGCTTTTAACCGGGTCCCACAGAGAAACGACGCCGGAACGGGTAACTGCCCCGAGAACTGGAATAAATGTTCCGTCTACATCGATAAAGTTTACGCATAGCTCCGCAATTGGATCCGCATGGTTCCCAGCCTGGAGGACACAGATGGAGTCCCAGTCCTGATCAGTCTTAAAGCGCGAAAGAAGTTCTACAGTGCCGTCCCGAAATGTATATGCAATGTAGACGCCTTCATCCTTCAAAGTGCGGATAAGGTGCAGCCGCAGCACAATATCGGAATGGGATGGGGTGATCGG
Organism: Ramaria rubella; assembly: GCA_015039355.1. Classification (NCBI taxonomy): domain Eukaryota; kingdom Fungi; phylum Basidiomycota; class Agaricomycetes; order Gomphales; family Gomphaceae; genus Ramaria; species Ramaria rubella. Next base: position 57,715 of record MU134492.1, read on the forward strand.
ATGAATGGCAGCACCACGGTTGGGATGGGTTTGGAAGGCTATTCCGTTCTCACAAGTTGCCACAATGCAGAGATCTTCCGTGTGACTAGCTGAGCGACCTCCCGACCGATCAACTCCCGATGAAATAAACATTAAGTCCGTGATGGAGGTCATTGGAGTGGATGTGGAGAGGATGTTCGTGTATATAGGAAACCCCGGAGATGATACTTTCCAAAGAGCCATCATGCCGGTGCCAGTTCCTATGGCGCAATATCGCCCGGTGTGGTCCAGAGCGACACAGGTGATACATGACTGAGATCCAGTGTTACTTGAGCCCGGGGAAAGAACATCCCAGACATCCAATTTATGGTATTCTCCGTCCCAAACAACAAGCTCGTTCTCTGTACTGACAATGGCAATCACAGAGGCGTCCCTATTAGTGGTAATCAATTCTACATCCGTTGCAAAAGCTCGAGGAAGTGTCTTGAATGAGACATTGCCTTCGACCGGTGAAGGAGCATAGCTTGTGATATCCTTGGAGCCTCCCTCCGGCCTATTTTGCTGGGCCTCAAGAAGATCAGCGTCTTTCAAGAGATAAAGCAACAGAAAGTATAAGCAACTCGTTGTGGTACCGATGGGCAAGATGACGATCTTGAGCAACCATAAAGAGCGCTTTGCAATATGCTCATAACTGCGAAGGTCTTGCCCGTGCCCATCTCCTCGTCGTTCACTGGTGCCCTGCGCATTCTGCGCAACAATCATGGGTCTCTCAACCCGTATGTGGACAAGAGGGTCGTGTTCCGGGTTCAGGATGTTCCAAAGGTTCAGTGCCGGAGACGGGGATTCGTCGGCCAAAGGAATCGGCCTCCGCATAGCCTGCTGAAGAAACGCAAGTGGATCTGCATCACCATTGGGACGGCTGGGAAACGGATAGGTGACATAATACAGGGTCACTGTCACGGCTAGCATCTGAATAATAAGAAAACCTCAGCAGAGAACATGTAGTGTATCCCTCAGACTTCAGCTCACCAGCACGAGACTGCCATTCTTGGCTGGAACTACTCGAAGTCGTTCCTGGATTCGGCTCATCGTTAGTCGACTTTTGGAAACCGGAGGCCCATCGGTTGGCTTGAGCGCTGCAGGGTGGAGAACAGGTTTCAATGCCTTGTCTTGAGTCAACATATCGCTTAACTGCACATAACGAATATTCAGCACGATCAAATATTCAAATCAGATCACAAACCTCCAAGCGCTGTAGGTCAATGGAAAGAACAGCGATGAAAAACGTGTGAATCAAGAACCAATGTGCAACCAGGAGGACGATGGCGAATGAGCAAAATTGGCGGATAGCACCAGTAGCGAAAAACGCAATGATACCCAATATGGTGTTATAGGACACTGTATTAAGCGTATTGGACGTCCCAGCCATCGCAAGTCCGGTCCCAACGCGTTGTTTCACTGACAATGAAATCGATGTCGATGTGACCGCATCGACCAGAAGAAACATGTTTTCTGCCCCAACGAAAACTATAATCACGGGTAGAATCCCCCTGAAGGGAAATGAATTACACGTAATTCATGGAAGCGATGGTCACTTACCAAGGTACCATGGTAATCGGAAATCCGGCGAGAGCACAGACGCTAACACTAGTAATGGTGCTCGCGACAATTTCAACAAGGGCTGTGAAGGTTAATCCGAAGCGTGAATGCACCGTATCCATTCGACGTAAGGAGCCTGAGAACGAAAGAAAGACGCCTAAATAAGATAAGTAAAGGAAAAGCGAGATGGCCGAGAAATGAGAAGGTCGAGATAGTGTGGGATCATACTGCAGCGCAAGAAACCTTGGTTTCTGAAATACAAAAGGCGCTAGTGAAATAGGTTCCTGGCTGTCAGAGGCCACAGCAGTGAGTGTTTGCATCCACTTTCCGTGTCCTTCTAGTGAAAGACAATCTCTCTCCAAAAAAAAGTATGTGAAGGCGAGGGAACCAACATGCTCAACCAGCTTGTCCAAACGATCGTCCGCAGAGGACCTAGACAAGAAAACCATCGACGTTTCTAGGGGAATTTCAGAGATAGATATGTTTGGAGATGTGTTTATCAATTGGAGCACATCAGCTGGTGAGGAAGGTATGCTTCCTTTGAAAAACAAATCGGGGGACAAAACAAAGCATTCTCCGTTGGGTGTGCGGACACACGATAGCGTCGCGTCCGTAACGTTCAAAGCACTTCGGATTCTATCCCCCAACTGTGACGCGAACTGTAGAGTGACCGGTGTGGCGGCGCCAGTTAATGTCGATTCATAGCTTGGGACAAGGACTCTCTCGATGCGCAACGTCCTCTCCAAGCCACACCTCGTCTTTGTTGCTGAATCTTCTAGAACATGTAACGCGTCAAGACCGTCCCATATCTCATGTAGGTCTGACTGATATGGGTCGAAGAAAGAATAAAATGCGCTGAGTGCATCTGTCGGATTAGAAGAGGAGTATGGTGACAGTGCAGGGTAAAAGAGAGATGTGATGACAACGCAGGAGATTAGGATAACGCGCTTTGGATGAGATGCACAATGACTAAAGTCTCGTCAGCAGCAGTAGAAGACTGCGGCCGCATACTTACATTCCAAAATGATGAAACGAGCTTGAAATAACACTCCTGACGCGGTGTGGTAGCCTGACTGGGTTCAGCATGGCAGCTTCTGTTGGGTTAGCCTGTGATGAGCGACGAGCTGCATGTCACTGAGATGCTGAAGACGTTATAACCATAAAAATGCAGAATCGTAATGGCACGACTCACTTCCGGCGGGTGGTGGCGCTCAACCTGGTAGCCTGGCTTGTTCCGCTCCTCCATCTCACGCGTCATTGGCTAACATGTTCTCCGCCCGCGTTGGGCTCGCTCTCGTTGCTGTTGTCTGGTACATAATAATATGGACCGTTGGTCTCCTCGGATGGCACACCGCGTACGTGAGCTCGATCCACAATTATTCGTATAGAACACTCGGAGAGCATACTGCCATTTTGTCAGGCGTCAGCGATACAGAAACCGCCCTAGATCCCCTCTCGCCTCGTCACCTCCGGAACAAGTACCTGGTGTTTCTATTATTCGGCCACTAAAAGGCCTTGATGCAAATCTTTTTGAAAATTTGGAATCAACATTTACTCAGGACTATCCTAAATTTGAGATCTTGCTCTCAGTCGCAGATGAACATGACCAGGCACTTCCAGTGGTCAAAGACCTTGTTGCTCGGTACCCAGGCATAGATGCTTCGATTATCATAGGTCAGCAAATTGTAGACTTTTATATGAATTGGATTAACCATACACTCAGGCGAAGAAATCGTCGGGGTGAATCCAAAAGTCAACAATTTGATTCGCCCTTATAAAGAAGCGAAATATGATATCATTTGGGTTCTAGATTCCAATATCCAGGTTGTACATGGCACCCTCGCTCGCGCTGTTGATGCACTTGATCCCCCAGAGACCTCGTTTTCCCATGCCGAGAAAAATAAGCGTCGAATAGGCCTGGTGCATCACGTCCCGCTTGCATTCACGACTGAAAGCCTTATGGGGGCTCATATCGAGGAAGCTTTTCTGAACACCAACCACGCAAAAATGTATCTTGCCATTAACACAATCGCCATAGATTCGTGTGTTATCGGCAAATCGAACATGTATCGACGTTCGGATGTCGATCGTCTCACTGGAAACCTGAAGCCCGTGTCAACGTCACCCTCGCCCGTAGTAACTTTTCCTACTGAAAAACACGGCTTACCTGCATTTGCACGCTTCCTTGCAGAGGACAATATGATCGCAAGCGCGCTATGGCACGAACTTGGACTTCGTCACGATCTGTCTTGCGATGTATCTCGCAATGCCATTGGCGACATGGATCTCCCAACTTACGTTTGGCGTCGTGTACGCTGGATTCGAGTGCGAAAACATATGGTGATGGTGGCAACACTGTTAGAACCCTTGACCGAGTCTATACTCGTAGGCTTACTCGGTGCGTGGGCGACCCGCTCCCTTACGGGACTGCCAATGTGGCTGTTCTTTGCGATCCACCTCTCCTTGTGGCTGTCGGTCGACCTTGATGTGTTTGCTAAATTGTCAGGAGATCCTGTTCCCCCGTCGGGACGTTGGCCCTTCATACGAGCGTGGATCTATCGAGAATTACTTGCGTTGCCCATTTGGACTTTGGCTATTCTCGGTAACGAGGTATCATGGCGGGGCCAACGTTATCATGTGTTGCGGAATGGCGAAGTCAAGAGATCCGATGAACGATGGGGTTCCCGGAACTCAAGGCAGGAAGCAGGTGCAGACTTACAATCAGACGTGGTCTCGCATCTTTGTAGACACGAGGAGAGAAGTGTGCTTGTTCGACAGTAAATCCACAAACTCCAGGTTGATTTGAGCGGCCACAGCAGTTTTTGAAACCTGGAGTCATTTTGCTTCACTTTGACCTGGAAGAACCCAGTGGATAATTCGTGAAAAACCTCTGTGGAAAAAACATGTAGGGCTTAGACTAAGGGCTTGCTAAACAACTGGGCGGGGATGGTGGCCGGAGGCAGAAACCAAAGGCGGTATAAAATGCCGAAACCGTACTTATAAAGCCTCCCTTAATTGGAGCAGGGACAATGGTAAAATTTTGCAACCTGGAAAATCCTGAGAAAATCATAGATGGTGGTTGGATTTGTAGAAAGTACTCTGGGATGAGAAAACTCTAATAGAAGTTGGATTCTTCTACTGTTTTCTCACTCCCAACCATCCTATGAAAATATTATGACTATTATAAGACAAGGGGAAATTGCATAGACTCGTACCCAGTCTTTCGTACCTTTTAGACATGACATATGCTTGCAACAAAGGTACGAAAGACTGGGTACAAGTCTAGAAATTGCAAACAATTATCTCTAGTACCCTGAATTTTGTGAGGATTCTGACCACTGCTTTATGTTACTCTGATGGCACATTTAATACCCTACACATGCACACATTACAATTCCATAATGTGTGAACAAGCTTTCATGAATGCATAAAATGTGCAAAAATGAAAATGTTACCAACATACAATGGGAATGAATGTTTGACATTCAAAAGATAGATATTAAACAATTCTTTATCTATTCTTCTTTTGAATGTCCAATAGTTCATGCAATAGGGAGTATCAGAGTGGTTGTTTTCATCACACTGAAGAAGCCCTTGCATCCTTCAATCAAGAACAAACTTGGATTTTTTCAGCCATTAAAGATGCATTTGATGCACAACAACCTTTATATTTATTCATGGATGGTCCAGCTGGCAGAGGAAAGACCTTCCTAATAAATGCTGTTTGTGACTATTTTTGCAGTGCCTGAAAAATTGTCATAGCCACTGCAACAGCAGGGTATGCTGCTCAACTTTATCCAGGTGGAAAAACGAGGCACTCTGCATGCAAAGTAAATTTTTGTTACTTTTAAAAAAACTCTGATATAAATTTGCATCAAATTTATTTAGATTTTATTTAGATTCCCATTGTTGAAGACAATTCAGGCTTACACTCTCCATTGGAATTCAATGACCCCAGATCTCATCTTCTTCGTGAATGCTCCATTTTCGTTTGGGACAAAGCACCTATGGCTAATAAAGCAGTATTAGCCTGCATTGATGAAACCTTAAAGTGAATTCTGAATAATGACCTTACCTTTGGTGGCAAAATAATGGTACTCTTGGGAGACTTCAGACAAACCTGCCCTGTTATACCTTACGGTTCAAAGGCTCAAATTATCAACACATTGATAAAATCTTCTCATTTATGGTCATTCTTTGGAATTATGCATTTAGTTACGCCCATTTGAAACACTGAAGATCCTCTCTTCACACACATCATTGATGAAATTGGTAATGGCATGTCCATTGATGTTGATTTAAGTGCTTTCGATACATGCATGGATGTGAACAACCTAATTAACATTGTTTTCCCTGATTATATGTTATCAAATCCACTCAACTGTATTTCTCAATCAATCCTTGCTCCTACAAATCTTCAAATTGATGCATACAATTCAACCATTGTCCATCACCTCCAAGGACCCTCAAAAACTTATTGGGCTGCTGATTCTCTAAAAGAAGTTGATGAAAGTGGTCTTCAATCACCGCAAACTGTTCTGGATTTTGTTCATAGACAAAATCCACTGGAATTTCCTCCTCACTCCCTCACTGTAAAAGTTGGAGGTGTTTACAGATTGATGAGGAACTTTTCAGTAGACCAAGGGTTGGTCAAAAATGCATGTGTCGTCACCACAAATGTTGGAATGAATTTGATTTCCATGAAAGTTGTGCATCACCGAGGCCAAGGCAATGTCTTTGACAATGAGATGACTTGAATTTGAGTTTGGTTTTTCCGGTTTGACCTTTATTCGGAGTTCCCATGTGCTTGGCTATCTGTTTCAAAGCTTTTAACATAGCCTTCCCATCATTGTCATCATTGTCCTCATTGTTGTTGGTGTTGTCGTTGTCACCAAGGTTGTCTTCTGGTTCATTATTCAGGGGGATAGATCCAGGGTTTGTGTTTCCAGTGACAGTACAGGATCTGGTAGAAGGCATAGTGAATGGATCAAGAGTTTCAGTTCGAATATACTGTTATGAACTAGATCTCTTCTCGTCGGATGTTGGGATTTGTCAGAATGTCGGAGTTTGGGATTTGGAGTCAGAATCAGAACGTACGGACATTGGCTTCAACTTATAGGTTGTGCCCTCTTGGATCCTTCGTGTCCTGGTATTTTGGAAGGTTGGGATGTTGGAGGAGTCAGACAAGATCAGAGGAGTCGGAGAATGGAGAGTCAGATAAGACTTAGGAAGTTATCGAGTCAAGGTGGGTCAATATTCGAACTGATTAACAAGTACATGGAGGAGTTGTATATAACGAATTGATATGATCCAAATCGGAAAGATACGAACACGGAAATCCGAAACAGAGCGAATACAGGATCAGGGTAGAAATAAATATGGACATAAGACCGAAGATGTAGATCTTTGATAAAAATGACTAAATATAGATGGGATGGGGATAAGTAAAAACGGGTGGAGGAAATTGGAAATACCAATCAGAATATATTGGAGAAAAGCAGAAAAAGCTGGGAATGAATCTGGGTTTTAACACCGGTGCAGTGTGCTGGGGGAGCCTTGTTTACATAACAGTGATACTATTGCGATTGTTGTGTCACGTTAGGTTTGGCACAAGCCTCTGAAGCGGAGCTTCAAGCCCAGTGAAAAGTCCAAATGGTCTCATCGGATATGAATGGAATATAAGTGAAATGATGCTGCCTCACAGAACCTACCTGAACCTACCTGAACTTGTTTTGCAAATGACCAAGTTTGGCCAAGTTTGACACCTTGTTCGAACAGTTTCTTTCATTTCATCATTTGAATCAACTCTCATTTTTGTCACAATTTCACATTGTCGGTTTACTTTTGGAAATGAATCCAAAAGACAGTGGGTAGTGTGTTGTCGTTGCACAGCTACTAACACTGGTGTTCGGCTCAGTGCACTTTGCTATCAGCAGCAACAAAGGTAGAACGAAGACAAAGATAACAATGTAGCAGTGACTATGATGATGACATAATATGATGACGTAAGCGAAGATGAGATACAACAGCAAGTGTCACGTGATTGACAAAGCTGGCCTTGACATAGACGTAGAAGTAGTAGTAGACTTAGAAGACTTAGACTTGAGACTTAGACAAGTGAATCCAACTGAAAGAGGTGAATTGGGTACACTAAGGCAAAACAGGCCTTATATACATGAGCAGAACAACAAACGATGTCGTTGACAGCAGACAGGAAAAATGACTAACAGCGAGAGGCAGAAAACCAAAACAGGAAGGTAGTTTGTAATAGAATGGAGAAATGAGTCAGGTGGTCGAAGAAATGAATAGAAATGTGGCAGCAAATTGGAAATAGAAGCCAGAAATAGAATAGAAGGGAGTCACAGACAATAGACCATGTGGAACAATTGAAAATAGAAGTACAGCCAAGAAGCAAGTGAGTCATGTGAGGAAAATGAGTCATAACCGTCTAATAGGATTCCAGTTGCATGTCAAATATCCCCAAGGATGAGTAAGAGAGTTACTTGACTTGAAGATGATTCAGAAACATGTGAACCAATCACGACACTTGGATATGAATCTCCTCCAGAGAGAGAACGAAGACGAGTCTTGCTTGATGAAATCCTTAGGCATGTAACCATAGCAAATCTCGGTTCCTGGTCCAAACTCTTTGATATCCCAATAGTTCCTGAGTACAATACGATGCCAACCATTCACTGGTTCGTAGTTTGGGTTGAAGCTGATGACGCGGAAGGGAGCATGGAAGACAGGGTTGAATACCCATATGCAGTCGTGAATGCGATAAGGAGGATAGGAGGTGAATATTTGGTATGGGCCTTCAGGAGATTCAACATAAAGAGGATAGTACCAATGATATGTGGAGGAGGACTGGACAAATGAACATCAAGGGGAGAACATCAACTAGGAAGTTCGATGCGTGGTCCAACATGTATGTCTGGCTTGGCGGTCATCTGGAATGAATCATGGGATGTGGTGGCAGCGATACTGGATGGCATATTGAAAATAGAATTGATGAAAAATAGAATGAGTGTGGAGATGATGCGTCTGGCAGACTGGAGGTAGCACAGCAGATGATGGTCTGGCGAAAGCTGATGAAGATAGGTGCGTGTGCAGTGAGCGTCTTTTGTAGTGTAGTAGGCACTGTTGAGTATCATGCTTGTCAACGTGAGTGGTCAAAACAACACCAAAGCATAGCAAAGGTATATAAGGCAGAACCCTGCCTCCCACCTCTTGCTCTCGACCTCGACCCCACTCCTGTGTTCACCCTTAAGTGGAATTGCAGGCATGGGGGGTTAGGAGCCGTTGAGCCATAGTATAGCATTTTTAAGTAAATGTGTGTACCTAGTTACATAGTGACACTGGGGGCATGAGCATATTTTTAGTGTAAAAAATGTGATAAAAATGCTTTTTCCTTACAGATTATTCATTCACTGTTCTGGTTGAAAAATCTCCCAAAAATGCTGGTTTTTTTATCAAGTTTTAGGACCTGAAAATCTGGTACATACTTCACATTTCTAGGCATGGGAAATGGATGTAAAATGTGAGAAATAATGAATTTACTCATTGATTTCATGCCACAAAAATGCAAGGACAATCTTGGTTTTCATTGACATTTTCAACAGAAAAGAACCAAAATTTATCCAAGATTCCATAGTAGAAAAAAGGTGAGAAAATTAGTAAAATATATGAGATTTTCATGAGATTTTTCAAAACTATTAGCCAATGAATAATCCAACATTTTTCTTTAGTTTTTGCAAGGAAAAACCTGATGGATAAATGTTTATCCAATGGATAATCATTCACCCATAGGCAATATATAACAAGTTTTTTGAACCAAAAAGGCAGTGAAAAAGTCAATGGATAAGAGTTTATCCCTTGGATAATCATTCTTCCATATGGGGTAAATGTTCTGCCTATGGCAGAATGATTATCCAAGGGATAAACTCTTATCCATTGACTTTTTCATTACCTTTTCAGTTCAGAAAACTTGTTATATATTGCCTATGGGTGACTGATTATCCAAGGGATAAACTCTTATCCATTGACTTTTTCACTGCCTTTTTGGTTCAAAAAACTTGTTATATATTGCCTATGGGTGAATGATTATCCATTGGATAAACATTTATCCATCAGGTTTTTCCTTGCAAAAACTAAAGAAAAATGTTGGATTATTCATTGGCTAATAGTTTTGAAAAATCTCATGAAAATCTCATATATTTTACTAATTTTCTCACCTTTTTTCTACTATGGAATCTTGGATAAATTTTGGTTCTTTTCTGTTGAAAATGTCAATGAAAACCAAGATTGTCCTTGCATTTTTGTGGCATGAAATCAATGAGTAAATTCATTATTTCTCACATTTTACATCCATTTCCCATGCCTAGAAATGTGAAGTATGTACCAGATTTTCAGGTCCTAAAACTTGATAAAAAAACCAGCATTTTTGGGAGATTTTTCAACCAGAACAGTGAATGAATAATCTGTAAGGAAAAAGCATTTTTATCACATTTTTTCCACTAAAAATATGCTCATGCCCCCAGTGTGATGATATTATAAGAATAAACTTGCTATCTAAGAAACTGTCTTGTGTGAGTCTGTCCAACATTTAAATTATGAACAGTGTGCAATGTTGCACTTCAAACAATTCTGGAATTATATTATTACTGTATACTGTGCTGGCAATAGACACATCGGTTCAGTGACTCACTGGGAGTACTAAGTAGGAGTAAATAGCACTACCCTTCATTTGTGTTCAGATGGCATCTGATTCGGGAGTCTCATTTGAAGGTATACACAGGAATCTATCTGAAGATAAATGAAGTTCTGTTGGATCCCGTTCAGGTCTGATGAGATCATGCAGACTTTTCACTGGGCTTCAAGCTCCAGGGGAGGCTTGTTGCAAGATGCCATGCCAAGGTGAGTAACGAATTTCAATGTGCCAGCAGCCACAATACATGTATTACCTCTATTCCTTTTGATTACTCAAGGATAGATGTATTTAAGTGACTCCTCCCCCATGGGTTTCTGAAGAGAAATAAAATGCTTTTGCTATGTGCTGATCTTCCAAGGTGAGCAACCTCAAGCTTCCTGTTGTTAAGGACTGGATCGGACATGGGGTTGGATTTGGTCGGAGCTCTCCTTGACCAAAATTGGAAAGTCGCAATATTCAGAATACGCGGAATATCGGATGACTCAGAAATCAGAGATCCAATGACTGATCTATATGGGCATTGGCTTCAACTTATGGGTTGCGCCCTCTTGGATTTCTAGTGCCCTGGTATTTTGGACGGGAGACCGGATGGAATTATCAGAGTTCCAATAGTCGGGTCTACTCGGAAAGGATCAGTGACAAATGGTGAGTTGAGACTTATCAGGGCGAGCGGAATATTTTGGCTATTCGGAAATCGGAATGACCAATGCGGAAAAGGTATAGGGTTAATGATAAATGAATATCGAGTAAGGATTTAGCTTTACAAAAAAGCAAGTGTAATCAAAGAGTGGGTTTCGGAGTGTCGGAAATGCCGGAGTCAGAATAATCGGAGTACCGAATAAAGCTTGAAAGATTTTAAAGGCTTTATTGCGGATAGAACTTGGAGTAATGAAGTGTAATAAAGATACAATGATATAGGGTTGACAAGATATATCAAGTACAATGAGATAATAGGCTTATCGAGATATAACGAGATATACAAGCTGAAGAAAGCTTGAACAGGGAAAAGCATATTTAAAGGAACATGCAGAATTCCAGAATTCGGAAACAAAGAGATAAGGTGCGTGATATGGAGTTCCAAAATCAGAGCGAATATGGAAATCGAGATAGAACGTGACTAAGAATGATAAAATGGGGGTATATCGGAAAAAGGCAGAGAAGGGCTTATCGGGATGCAGAAAATATCGGAATAACGGAAGCCAGATCTGGGATCTAACATCTGTGTACATATGACAATGCAGTGAAGGAAATAATTCAAATAAAATACATATTATATTGCACCAGTGTCTCTAATATATCCTTACCATGCAACTTTTGGTTTTAAATGAGTGTGACCGTGTCTGCTTGCATTTGGCCAGAGGAAGCAGACAACAATATGTAGGTCATGTGATCTTCCAAGTCCAATACAATTGTTGTGTTTATATCATAGTTTTGATCCAAATAGGACTTATACTTGTTTTTTCAAGACTTAGACTACAATTTCCCAAGAATTATCTTATATAGTCATTGTGGTGAGTTGCCATGGATTGGCTACCTTGTGTCCAGCAAACATTGCATGCATCCACAGCAAGTTGTCAGCAACCCTCTGAGCAGTTCCACTTGGCTGAATCTCTTGTATAGTAGCATATTTATAATTTGGAGAATACCTAGGGCCTCTCACTCACCTTGCTATAATGCTATCACCATAATGAGACTGTCAGACTCCTTTCACTTTTGCCTGACTTTGCAACTAAAGTGCATCATATTTTAGGTAGGAATAAACATTGTGATTAGTGGAGCCTCTTGCGATACATCTTAAAAATCTTTTTCATTAGTTGTCCAAAGCCAAATTCTGATTGTGGCCGGTGGTAGAGGCAGTACGAGATACCCCTGGAATCGGGCATCTTGCTACAAGCCCACTGAATGCTAAACACCCAACAGTATTGCAATGCAGTCGCACGATCACGTGATGTCGCTGCTGTGTAGTGACGCTGTGTGCCGCGCAAGTCGTAGGTAGCATTTTCGAGGTGCACCCGGTTGGGATTTGCAGCAATTTCTTAGTTAGAGTTGAAGTAAATGTAATATGTCCTTAAATACATAATAAAAACAAACATAAAAACAGGAATAAAAACGTGTTCTCAAGGCTCGGAATCCCGAATTTGATATCCCATAGTATTGCGGGATGTTCGTGCTTCACTCCGATTCCATGCCCATGTTGGCTTTCGAGCACGGCCCGTCCTTTCTACCCTCTCAATGTCCTTCGAAAACTGGACGACCGCTTTTCCAATGCCGCCGACAAAGCTTCACAGCCAGATTGGATTCGCGAAATCAATCTGGCTCTCAATCACATCGACACTCCTAGCCCAGTGCTTGAGGGCGAATTGCGCGTCCTCCTTGAGCTTTTCTGAGGGAAGAAGTTAGTGTGAGAAACAGCAGCAATCAAAGGTAGGCACCTCTTCTTCATCCTCACTGCCCTGCACATCCTCATCACTGTGCGCCTGTTCAGTACCATTGTCAACTTCAGGGCTGCTATCCGTCTCAGGTGCGTTCCCGGAGCTGGCATCACTGATGACACTTGATCTGCGTTTTCCTAAACTGAGCATTGGTTCCTCCAGCATTTCCCGCCACTGGCCGCCACTCAGCAAACTGGTGTCTCCGAGCCAGAGGTGATCATTGCCACCCGTAATGGAGCCGTCTTCGGGGTCCTTCCAGGGTGTAGCATTAGTGGAGTCCTTATGGTGGAGTGCTGGATGTTGGTATAATGGAACGGTTCGCCTTCGTACAACCTGTCGGAAAAAGCTCACGGGTGGAGCTGGTACCGCTTGAACCAGATGTTTGCAGAGGTGAAATGAATTGTATTTTAGAGCATCGCAGTTACAGCTCCACTTTGCAACATCGGTAATGTAGTCACGGCCACTGGAGGGCAAGGCTTGAGAGCCATCCCCACTCCTTTTTGAACCGTATTTGGAAGGGTGTCAAGTGTTTAGGACGACCTTATTCCGAGCTGCACAAGACACACAGGCGGCTGCATGGTCCTGTCCATGTTTTTTTACCACGTACCAGGAACACGAACACGTCTACGGGCTTCTCCTGTCGGCAAGTCTTGCACTTACGTGTTGACTCCGGCAGATGCATGGATGGTTCATTTGACATGAGGAGAAGCGTCAAAATAGAGCAGTGTTGGCTGAGCATATGTTGCTTGGGGTACCGAGAGCACGTATTTAAGGTCCCGAATGATTATTAAGTGAAATTAAGGATGTAGCAAATTGAATGCAGCTGTAAAGTGAGCCTGAAACAAAAAGACTACCGGGGAACAAATGTCACGCTCAAGTCACTCAGAGCAACTCGATAAGTAAGTAACAAGGTAGCAACAATTTTATGTTCGTTTTTATTATGTATTTAAGGACATATTACATTTACTTCAACTCTAACTAAGAAATTGCTGCAAATCTCAACCGGGTGCACCTTCGAAAATGCTACCTACGACTTGCGCGGCACACAGCGTCACTACACCGCAGCGACATCACGTGATCGTGCGACTGCATTGCAATACTGTTGGGTGTTTAGCATTCAGTCTACAAGCCCCTTCTCCGAAGGACGCGCGGAGCTTGCGTCGGAGTGAGTCGGAGAAGCGGCTTGTTCCGAACCTAGTGTCACGTGGGGGTGTCGTGACGGTGTCTATGGGTACATGACGTCGTGTCCATGGCATGATTTTCAGGGGTCCTGCCGTACCATATTTATGTCAGACCAGGCCTATACTTATTGGGAACTTCAATCCGGTTGTGGCGCGGCCGCCGTTGGATAAGACTTCTCAAGGTGCTGCTGCTGAGGCCTCTGGGGCCTCACCTGCGGCAAAACACTCATAGTCTACTCAATCACGATCCTCACGCTCTTCCCTCTTACATCACCCGTTGGGCTGTTCGCCTCGAACAACAGGATCTTTGACCTCCAACCCCACTCAATTCCCCATTAGGGTTGTTGCATATGCATAAGATTGTACTAGTAGATGTTTCCGGTACGACACTCCTTTACCGTATCCACCCTGCCCCCTTCCTCACATCATTTCCAGCATGCCAGTGGTGGCCGACGACCCTCCCTCCACTCCTCAATCTCAGGATAGTGACACCAAAGCCTACTCTGTGCCATTCATCTTCGAGGATGGCATATTATCCTTCTATACCCCATATGATTCAGCCCCAGGCTCTAGTCCACGCACCTCATCCGTCAGCGACTCATCGTCTGACAACAGTGTATTAGACACTCCGTTATCTAGGCATTCCCTTTCAACTCCCTTCTTGCGATCTCTGGCTTTCTGGGAAGATAATGATGAAGAAGACATCCATGTCTATGCGGAGACGAGCAGTGGAACTACGGGCATCCCCCATGATCTGGGAACGATATCATTAGAGAGCCTCGATCCCTCGACGGTATATTTTGCTCCAATACACGCAGCGATCACCCAACTATCCTGTCCCTTTATGCACGCGAATATTCCTTTGGCCACACTCCCATCGGCTGCTCCCGAAGATACGTGCGTTGCCAACTCCATGATAACCATATCCAGCCCTCGTCACAGCCCTATGCGCCTCGTGTCCACCATATACAATCGAGGAACTCTTGTTTTCTCGTCAGAAAACCAAATGACAGCCGAATCTCCGTCCCGGTTCGGCGACGTTATATATTCCTCCTCTCTTCCTCAGAAATGCCTCCAGGAGATATGGAAAAATGACGCTAACCCATGTTCCAATAGAACGCCAAGTCTAGCCACCGTTGCATTATTGCGATTTGTTCAACCGGCAGAGATGGCAGAAGACGGTGACGAAGATGTTCTCGTTATAGTTTGCGACTTTCAGAAGCACACAGGGCTACTGCCTGCTCAGATCGAAGTCTCACATCTGGTGCTTGAAAAGCAAGCATCGTACAACATCCCTCCCGGGACTCAATTTATCTCGACCCCCCAGGCCGACTTCAAGTTCGATGCATCGGACCCTATTTTGTTTAAACGCCGACGATCCTCTACTCGGCCCATTCCAAAATTGAGTGTTGCGATCCCACCTCCAACGTTTGCTGCTGTGAATCGCATTCAGTTGTTGAGTGCTTCTTCAGTCAATGCTCGTCGTACTCCGCATACAGGAGTTCCACAGAGCGCTTTACCTGTAACGCCGTTTGATCAGCTTATTCACACCCCCGCCTCTCCTCCTTCTTTGCCACATAGCACCATGCGCAGCCGTGAAAAGTATGCCCCATCGCCTGCAGAAAGCGCATACCCTTTCACCCTTTCATCTGACCCTCCATCCACCCACTCACCTGTCTTGGGCTTGCTTGATTCGTTGCCTAGACGGATGATACCGAAAGATGGGGCACCTTTCACCCCATCCTTCCTTCATACCTACCCTCCCGATACTTCGGCCTCAATGACTATGAACTCTATCACGCAGCGCGCCCTCGATGCCGGTACTACACGGGTGAAGTCCAAGGGTGCATATCTTGACCCGTGTCTTGCATCAGCCCACATTTTAGGATCTGCACCGCTATCAAGCTCTTCCCAGGCATCGCCATCTACGATATGGTCCAGCTCCAGCGCAGAATACCCATACTCGCCATAACATGCAGCAACTTGGCCGCTGGTAACTTTTTTACTATTAGTTTTTACATAACCTTCGAGTTGATAATTTCTATCCCAAAACATACCTGAAGTTCCTTACACATTTCTGTGTCACGGTCAGATACCTCCACTTGGTTGTTTTTGTTTTTAGATTGTTGTTACATGTGGCTGTAAAACTTGTGCTCAGCTTTAGAATTGGGAAATAATGGATTTAAATTGTTCTCGAAAATCCTGAGTCACTCCCGAAGGCAATAATCATTAATCATCACTGAACGATAAGTAACATGCACAAGGGTGTTTTTCTTATGTACCTTGTCTATTATGTAATCGAAATTCTATACAACGTGACCCTGTTTTTTTTTTCGATACTTACGACAACATTATTAAATGTCACAGGAACAGGTGAACCAGAAATGAAAATTTCGAGTAAATCTGATATAAATTCACAGGTCCTAGTCGCCTCCTTACATGATGTGAGACCTTTGGCAACGATGCTCCGAGGCGTGAGCTTTTGTTCGGTGGGTGGCATTAGTTTGAGCGTGCTACGTAACTGATGCTTTCAAAGAAAATAGGATGCCACTGTTATGTTATCAGAAGCAGGGCTTACTGTGAGCGTGGAGGAAGCAAAGACGTTAGTTGGTATGTGTGAACCAACGACTGCTGCCGCAATGGTTGTCCATTCAACCACTCATGTCAACCGCAGCTCGAGCATATGTCCCTTTCTCTATGTTCGACGAGTATAAGTATAACCCCCCTCCCCAAGATCTATCCTCATCGCAGGATGCGGATCCTGAAGATGAACCATCCACCACCTTCGAGATATCGCTCGACACACTCCTCGAGTGTCTGAACATTTTTGGCACGGGGGCAGCCTCGTCCTCACATATGTCTTTTGAAAATCGCAAGAGGAAGAAATGGAAGCACGACTCCGATGACTCTGACGAGGGCAGGGGACGCGGCAGGGAAAAAAGAGGAAGGCCACCCAAGGGTAACGCCACTATCGACCAGTTCTTTTCAAGTTCCGGAGAGAAAAAGACAAGCATGCGCATGACCTACGCCGGTGTCGGTAATCCTCTTACTCTGGTGTTGTAAGTCGTCTTTACCCGATCTGGGACGGGTTTAGAAGCTGTTGCCAGAGCCGAGGACGCCGCTGGTCCCACTACTACTTGCGAAATACAAACGATGGAAAATGGGTTGCAGATGGAACTTCCGTTTGATAACGCTCATATGTGTGTCCCTTCCGATTCAGTTCCCTACCCATAGTAAAGCTTTGAAACAGGGTGATCAAGATCATATTGCGAGTACGCATAATAATATAACATAATCCTTTCTTTGATACGACTCATCTTTCTAGTCTTCATGGCTTGCGGATGCGCTTTCCGAACTAGACCCGTCGTGCGATAAGCTGACCTTCACCGGGATGCCACCCTCTGAAGCCCTACCTGGTGCTTCAAACACCGCACAAAAAAGCCCCGCTAAGGCGATTCTGACACTGTCCGCTGAAGGCACTTTTGGAAGCAGCCAAGTACAGTGGGTCATGATAAGTTGATTGGAAATGCTAACAAGGCGTCGCAGATGGACTATCCGAATGATCGCGACGTACTGGAGACCTTCGAATGTGCTGCCAAAATCAGGTTTACATACCTAGTATCTCATATAACCTGTGCCTCAAGAGCGTTGCAATCGTCTCTCAAGACGTCATTAAGAATAGACGACGAGGGCTTGCTCAGTTTGCAGTTCTTGATGGCGGCAGGTGGACCACAGGCATTGGTAGACTTTAGGGTGAGATTCAATCTAGATAGATTTACGTGTTGGGAATTTATTTATGCTTACAGTGCCTGCCCTTGCAAGATAATCTTTGACTCATCACATCATCGATAGCTCCCTGAAACCCAGTCCCTCTATATGTAGAATTAATACAGTCCGTCTAAATATTCACTTTTCGCAGTCTGCAAGGGTATAATTGATGGTGTTGTGTAAGCACTCGGTGCTGTGGGGTGCAAATAGTCTGCAATGATAGAATCAACGGTAGGTCGAGCTGAAAGGACATCAGTACGAATGTGGGCAATATCAATTAAAAACAGACGAGATGGGGGAGCAGGTGTCCGATTTTTGGTGGAGTTTGCCAAAAACGCCATCAGAATGGCGCGGCGTATTCCAGCTGCGTCCAAAGCCTGTGCACCGATTTGAGTAATTGTACCACCGCAATGTACAGTGTGCAAACCTTCTTTATTGGAGGCGCTCCGACGACATTTCCGATAACTGCATGTGACTTATACTTCGAAGGTGTAGGTGTATTGTCTTTGAAGGTGCCGTTCGGGCTGCTCGCCTTGCCGAAGAAGGCAAGAACATCACCCTTAGTGAGCATCCCTCTAATACCGGTACCTGGGTGAATCCACTAAGGTCAGGAAATCAATTATACAAATGCAGCGAAGTGGATACCTTTGATACGTCCCACATCCGACACACCGTTCTCATGCAATAAGCGAAGAACGGATGGAAAAATGGGACGATTATGATCAATATGAACCTCGTTAGATTCGAATGGTTGGGGAGCAGCTGCAGGGCTTGGTACAGAAGCCAGTGGTGCAGGTGGTATCGACGATGGTTGTGCCTTAGGCTCCTCAGTAGGAAGCTCCAAGTTGGATATGTCATCGCCCTCTTGTGCTAAAAGCGCAATGGTAGTTCCAACCGGTACACCTTTCGCGCCATTTTGTGCCTGGACGAGGGAGCATTAGTCGTCAACATTATACAGCACTTATCAACGTACAATAATTTTGCCCATTACACCATCATCCTGTGCTTCCACATCTATGGTCGCTTTGTCTGTTTCCTGC
Organism: Ramaria rubella; assembly: GCA_015039355.1. NCBI lineage: Eukaryota > Fungi > Basidiomycota > Agaricomycetes > Gomphales > Gomphaceae > Ramaria > Ramaria rubella. Next base: position 76,424 of record MU134492.1, read on the forward strand.
AACGAAATTGCGATCTGGAAACGGATTATTTTCTACTACAGCCATTGCTCACAATCTCCAGCAGAACATCTCCAGCTGAGAAAGATTCCCCTTCTTTCTTCTTCCAATCGGATATTCCGCCCTCTGTCATAGTGGGAGACATTGCCGGCATTTGAAACTTCGTGATGTCTGAACGATAGGACGTTGCATGGAGCACTGTAGAAGTCCTTATGTCAATGTCTCAAGATGATGATTGGCAAAACACGCACATCTGCGTGTCGAAAGGATTCGCGCCGTCTTCCATATGGTTGGAGCACTAAGCAGAACCATGGTTGTCTGGCGCAAAGCGGGAAGTTTACTTTTCTCACGTGACCAAGCGGACATCCAACCACCGCGTTTTGAGATGCACGGCATAATAATGTCCCCTCGGAACACAATTCTGTCCCTGAGATCGGGATTGTGTCCCACGATTACATTGCGTGAAGGATGGACATCATGCAGTGTCGGAATGATTTCCTAATCCATGAATGTACGACCATTGCTTTCAGAATATGTCCAGGTTACGGTTTTTTATGATGTACTCATACTTATTTTATTTCGAAGAGATCACACATAGATTACGGTTCAAATCATGACAAAATTATAAAAAATAGTAATCTCGGATGCTTGTAGGAGCGCTGGCAGCCTGGCAGCGGCGGTAGCTCAGCTACTGCTGCAATAAAGCTCGAATGATGCCAAATTGAGTATGTATTTTGGATTATATATGACATATGTATGGCTGGTGTGAGATGTCCGATGATTAGAAAGCTAATACTTCTGTCAATCACCCTATAATCCCTCCCTCTCCCCACCATTCCCTAGGTGCTGTTCAGAGGGCCTTGCTTGTGTCATTCCAATGCCTACAGCTATGGCCATGGCAGCGAAATCAGGAGGGCAACCACTAGGACAGAATGCCTCTGTTCTCAGAGCATTGTGCAGGGACTTTGAGGCCCAGAAAGAGCTGAATGATGGATCAATCAAGCAGCTGCAGCAGGATATTGCTACTTACAAAAATATGGCAGACGAAAAGGCAGAAAAGTTGGAGGCAGAGCAGTGAGCTCGCTCTGTTCGAGACGATAAGGGCACAGGATGCAAAGCTGCAAAAGTTGGAGAAAGTGCTTAATATATTGACAGCTGAGCGTAATGTGGAGAAAGATGTACCTTCAGATCCTATAGACCCCTCCGGCCAGGCAGTAGAGGCTGAAAGAAGTGGGGAGAATGCAGAAACAATGCTGGATAAGGAGACAGCAGAGGAGGATGCCAGTCTGGCTGTGAGCCTCGATCTGTATAAGAACCCCATTCCAATCAAAGTGAGTACAGATGAGTGGCTATTCTGGTATCAAAGGACTGACCTGGGCTGCAAGAATGCCGTGATTGAAGTCTTTAAACACCTGATGCAAATACCAAAGGTCATGCCCAAAGACTTACCAGAATATCCAAGTGGGATAGATCAAACTCACGAGTGTTGGCCTAAGGACCCAAAGACAGCTCAGCCTGCAATTTGTTTTCATTGGAATAGTGGCAAAGACACTCACTGGAATAAAAAGTATCTTGAACAAATTTGTGACTTTGCCTTGGAACACGGGGTAGAACTCTGCCTGATGGCTGCGAAGGACCTCAAACTCATCAATAAAGTTCATCTGATGGATCAAGTTAATCAGAAATTTGATTACATGAGGAACCAATTCAACCTACTCAAGTGCAAGCGTGAAGTGGCAGGAGCAACTCAGGAGGATCAGGAAGAAAACATCGAGGATGAGGTTCCAGGAATCAGCACTAGTGGTAAGGAAGATGACATGAAATATTCACTTACATGGTCAGAGAAGAACTCTAGGGGGCAATCAGTATGTGTGCACATCAAGTTCTGAGATGATATGACTTACCCAAGTTGTTCCACTCCCAATTGGATGAGCTCAATCACAAAAGATCAGCATCAATGTATACAGATGCAAAGTACGATGCAGTTTTCACACTTATGGTACTATCTGATGATGAAAACCATCTGGATAATGTGCCTGGCCAACCCAGGAAATTTCGCTCTCAGGCACTTGCATGGCGCAGTGACACTGTGAGCAATGTGCCAGTGGATATATGTATGGCTGACCTATTTGTAATAGCTTAAGAACCTGTACGCGGCAGTCCGTGCACTCCCTGATCCTGATATGGACAAGGGATGAGCTATGATTGCCCAAGAGCATGGAAGTGAGCTGGCAGTACTGCCACCAAGAACGAATGAATTCAACTATAAGGTATGCACTTGGATGGTGAAGCTGGAGTTACTTGAGTAAAATCCTGCCTGGTTGTCCTCAGGGAGGGTTGCTTTGAGTGGGGAGGCATGGGGTGAGGCAGAACTGGGAAGTAAGATATCAAAAGGGAAAGGGTAGCATAAGAGCCAGGGAATCATTGATGAGAGTGCTGCAATATTGAGGAAGGCTGCGCGGAAGGAGCTGGAAACAACGTCTGGTGTGAGAGAAGGTGTGCCTATTGAGCAGCTAGGTACGATGTTCAGGTTACCCCAAGGGCCAATGTTCCCAGACGATGGAGCTGCTGCATCTGGACAGGCAAACTAAACATGCTGCAAATGTGTCTATTGTGGAAGGGTGCTTGATTGTGACTTCTCTCTTTTTTTTTGATGCCTCAATGTGCGATGCATGCATGCAGAATACTTAAATTGTACTTAAATGACAATCAATGACTGCTGGGCTTCATGTCTCTCATTTCTTTGCAGTTATGACAGTACATTGAACCTGAGAAAAAGGTCAGTGTTAGATATTGAACAAAGAAAAAATGGAGGTGTACAGTATTTCATCAAGGTGAATCACATATAATGATCTCCATTGTCTGCATGTGACCAGTGTGTGAGTATACCATTGGATATACATATGCATGAAATACCTTGCTCATCATGATCATCCCAGGTCTCTTTGGGCTCAGCTCCGGTCTAAAGCAATTTGGTAAATATATGAAGGAAGAACAAGGAGACATACTCAGTCTTTGGAGATAGATACCCAGAGGTTGCATCCCATTTTGGCTGACCACAATTCGATAATGACTATGCTTGATAGCAATGTAGAGGGGATGACTTCATGCTCTGCATATGTATGCGCATAAGTTGTGGTGGCACCAAGTTCAAGGGCACTTAGATCTTGCTGATGAGGGTTGGTGTATATAAGCAAGGGAGATACGTACTATATGTCCCATGGCATCTGTGGTATACCATTGCCTCTTTGAAGCCTTTGGATGACCAAGCAAAGCACTGGTGGTTGGTCAGATATCGTCAGCTCAAAATGGTATAGTATATGAACTGGTAGCAGAATGCCATCAAAATTTGCCAAAGCGAAGGAGTCATCAGAGGCACATGTTGCTCGTGCTGAGCCATAGTGAACAGCATCGAGAACCAGGATGCATGGCTTTTGACAGCAGTTGTGCCAAAGGGGATGTTCCTTGCTCCTAGCATGTAATCATTCTATATGTCCAGGTCAGGCCATACCTGACATGCGTACGTCAGCATCAGGGGATATAAATCCTTCTCTAAAAGGTTGTCATTGTGTAGATTTTGTACTCAACCTCAGGCAGATGTTCTAACATGCTCATCTACGTGGTATTGTGATGTTTATGTTGTAAGGTATAACCATGTCTGCCTGCTTACCACTAGCAAACCCAGTGAGTTGTGTGCGAAGTGTGCCTCTATCTTCACCTTTGTGTCCCAAGACTCGCTCGAGAAGATGGCATGCCTTGTCAGAGGCAGATGGTGGCAGAGTGATTAACTAGGTGTATTAGTTGGGTAAGTAATCATTGTTTGAATGAGACCTCACGAGTTCATAGATTTGTTGTCTCATTAGCCAGTTGCGCATCAGAGTGAGCTCCATCTCCCCATTGGCATGTCCATTTGTGTTCACTCCTTGGAGTAGGCTGTTGAAGCGCTGTCGGTTTACTTTCGGAAATGAATCCAAAAGACAGTGGGTAGCGGTGTCGTCATTGCACGGCTACTTACACTGGTGTTCGGCACAGTGCGCTGACAAGCATGATACTCGACAGCGCCTACTACACTACAAAAGACGCTCACTGCACACGCGCCTATCATCATCAGCTTTCGCCGGACCATCATACAACAGCAAATGTCATGTGATTGACAAAGCTGGCCTTGACGTAGACGTAGTAGTAGTAGACTTAGAAGACTTAGACGAGTGAATCCAACTGATAGAGGTGAATTGGGGTACACTAAGGCGAAACAGGCCTTATATACATGAGCAGAACAACAAACGATGCAAGTATGCCATACAACGATGTCGTCGACAGCAGACAGGAGAAATGACTAACAGTGAGAGGCAGGAAACCAAAATAGGAAGATGGTTTGTAAGGAAATGGAAAAATGAGTCAGGTGGTCGAAGAAATGAAGGGAAATGTGGCAGCGAATTTGAAATAGAAGCCAGAATTAGAATAGAAGTGAGTCACAGACAATAGACCATGTGGAACGATTGGAAATAGAAGTACAGCCAAGAAGCGAGTGAGTCATGTGAAGAAAATGAGTCATAGCCGTCCAATAGGATTCCAGTTGCTTGTCAAATATCTCCGAAGATGAGTAAGTGAGTCATGTGACTTGATGACGACTCAGAAACATGTGAACCAATCATGACACTTGGATACAAATTTCCTCCAGAGAGGGAACGAAGATGAGCCCTTCTTGACGAAGTCCTTAGGCACATAACCGTAGCAAATCTCTGTTCCTGGTCCGTGCTCTTTGATGTACCAGTTATTCCTGAGGACGATACAATGCCAACCATTCATTGGTTCGAAGTTTGGGTCAAAACCAATGACGTAGAAGGGAGCATGGAAGGTTTGATCAAATACCCATATGCAATCGTGAATGCGATAAGGAGGATATGAGGGGAATATTCAGTATGGGCCTTCAGGAGATTCGACATATAGGGGATAGTACCGATGATGTGCAACTTGTGGAGGAGGACTGGACAAATGAACATCAAGGGGAGAACGTCGACTAGGAAGTTCGATGCGTGGTCCAACGTGTATGTCTGGCTTGGCAGTCATCTGAAATGAGTCATGGGACGTGGTGGCGGCAATGCTGGATGGCATATTGAAAATAGAATCAATGAAAAATAGAATGAGTGTGGAGATGATGTGTCTGGTGGACTGGAGGTAGCACAGCAGATGATGGTCTGGCGAAAGCTGATGATGATAGGCGCATGTGCAGTGAGCGTCTTTTGTAGTGTAGTAGGCGCTGTCGAGTATCATGCTTGTCAGCACTCGAATGCAAAAAGCCACCAAGCATATATGGGTCCATAAAGGTTAATTAGGCAAGCATAGTGCATGGCCATATGGTGATTGGGCACCATAGGGATGCCAAGGGAGAGGAGCAGGTGACAGAATTTTTGTATGAATTCCTGGCCTTGATCTGCAGTAGATTTTGTGATAGACACTAGGAAGATCTCAGAATTTGTTGGTTGGGCAAATGCTCAAACAAACACATAACAAATAGCACTTTTGTTCAGGATTTGTACAAAGGCCACACTAAACAAAGGCATAAATTGGTCTACATTTTGAACCACTAACAAATATTGATGAAATTTGACCCCATGTATCATTAAGTTTTTAAGACTGAAAAGATCAAGTTTGTTAAGATTTTTACCACAATTTGTCCAACTGTCAAATGTGGCATTTGTTGAAGTCTGAAAGTTACAGATTGATTAAAGTTACAACCCAGTTTTGAGTAGAAAATGAGGAAAAACTCTGATCATTATGTAAATTTCAGGCTTAAACAAATGCCACATTTGGCAGTTGAAAAAATTATGGTGAACATCTGAACAAATTTTACCTTTTGGGTCCAAACAAATCTTAATAATACATGGAGTCAGATTTCATCAATATTTGTTAGTGGTTCAAAATGTGGACCAATTTATACCTTTGTTTAGTGTGTGGCTTTTCTACAAATCCTGAACAAAAGTGCTATTTGTTATGTGGTTGTTTGACCATTTGTTCAACCAACAAATTCTGAGATCTCCCTAGTGAGACTGAGATGTGAGTAGTTTGCAGGCCACGGAGAGTAACAAAGCTGCTTGAAAATTTTTTTTGGGGTTCCGAGTGAACTTGGGCTTGTACTTCGCTTTTGCAGGAATCGATACTTGCGAGACACAAGGGATCTCATCATTCTCGTCTTTCCAGCATTCCCACAAGACAAATGGTAGAATAGCTGCATGCCTGCGCCACTCATCTGCCTTTTCGAGTGAGTGGTTCTCACCCATCTATCTTAGCAAACTGTGAGCTCAGCGCTGACTCTAGGGATAACTCACATTCCATGGTAGCTGTCCTACACGCGAGGGCCAACATATGTTATTCAGCACCTCTTCAAAATGATCCCAGAGCTTTTTGTCAAGGAGGTATCCCTTTGTGACCAGTTTGGTGTGAAAATGTGCCACAGTGCCAAAAAGGTTGTGCATGAGATCCACTGGGGCTGCAATCGTTGGAAGCCAGCTGGGAGACATGAAATCACACTACTGACACCATGTTCATCAAGAATCTCTTTTATTGCTGTCTTCAACTTGGCATCGCGTGACTTGAAAATCCATTTGAGTCATTCCCATTCATTATGAAATTTGAATGCTCAAGGGTTGAACAACACCAGGATATCAGCAAGACAATGTTTATATCAACGGAACCACCCACAAGAAATATCATATTGTTATGAACTAGATTTCTTCTCATCAGATGTCAGAGTTTATTGGAATGCCGGAGCTCGGGATTTGGAGTCAGGATCAGAGCATACAGATGTTGGCTTCAACTTATAGGCGCCCTCTTGGATCCTTTGTGTCCTGGTATTTTGGAGGGTTGGGATATTGGAGAAGTCGGAGTTGGAGAACAGAAGGTCGGATAAGACTTAGAGATGGGAGTGAGAAGATATCAAGTCAAGGTAGATCAATATTCAAACTGAAGAACAAAGTACATGGAGGAGTCATATATAACGAGTCAATATGGTCCAGATTGGAAAGATACGAAATGTGGAAATCCGAAATGGAGCGAATACAGGATCGGGGTAAAAGTAAATATGGACATAAGACTGAAGATGTAGATCTTGATAAGAATGACTAAATATAGATGGGACAGGGATGAGTAGAACAGGTGGAGTAAATCAGAAATACAGATCAGAATATCCCGGAGAAAGCGGAGATGCTGGGAATGAATCTGGGTTCTAACAGTATCTCCTCTTTAAGGCCAAGCCCTCGAGGCCTAAGATCAGCGTGGGAAGTTTGGTTTGGTGATCAAGTGAGACCGCTAATGTGATATATAAGAGTGATGGATGGGATTCAACTTTTCAGTCTTCTGATCTTCTTATCCCTACTCCCCTCTAAACCCAATGTTGATGCTGCCGATTATCTCACTTGAAGACCTCATTTCCAAGGATGATTCGGGGTCAGAAAAGGACCTGGAGGCACAGATTTGCGAGATTTTGGAGTTTCAAAAGGATGCAGCAAAGAAATTGGAGCAGAGAAAGTCGGAGCGGGAAAAGGCAGAAAAGGACAAGAGAAAGGCCAAAAAGAAATTGGAGGGAAAATTTTGGAAAAGGAAAAGCGATGTGGTGGACAAAACCATTGTTCATCGGAGGGTGCAATAATCCACCATAAGTCGGATCGGGCATAAACAGTATTGTTGTGCAGGATGTCAGGTTTGGGAAATGTTTTGGAATGGGACATGCGATGAGTGTGCAAAGGGTGGGAGGACATGCCATCGTCCGGGAGTGTCGGGATTTGCGGAAGAAGTCACAAAAGGTGTGGATTTGGATGAGGGAGGAACGGCGGAATTGCTTTTGAAGGAAATCCAAGAGTTGCGGAAGTCCATCAATCGTCACGCAAGTTCCATGTGGGTACATTCCAAGGAGATGCAGATTCCAACTGGATGGGTGCAAAGAATGGTTCAGCATCAGGAGTGGGAATTGGAAGTGAGGATGGAGGAAATGGAAAGGGATGAAATATGGGAAATGGAATCAGAAAATTGAATCGGGATTGAGCGGAAAAGTGAAGTGGGATTTCTTGGAACTGATGGAATGTAACTTTAGAGAAATGAACACGGAAATAAAAAATCAGAAAAAGGAAAAGGGAAAAGTTAAGGCAGAATTGGACCAGGTTTATCGGGATATTTGTTATGAAAGTCTTCAACGATTTCCGAAGTGTTGCCTAATTCTGTAGTGGGGATCCACAAAGTTTCTTCATCAGTACCTTGATAGCCTGTCCAGCATACCAAGTATTGTATCTTGCAATGTCAGCGATTGTCTATCTTGGAATCCAGGATTTCATTGATTTTGTATTCGGGTTCGCCTTTGATAATAACTGGCAGAGGTGGAGGCTGTATTTGGTTTGGAATTTCATTTGGAGTCGCGGGTTCTAGCATAGAAACATGGAAGGATGGGTGAACAGCACACATACTGTCAGGTAAATGAAGAATGAAGGCTTGATTACTGGTACCTGTGGGTGCGATGATTTCAAAAGGTCCGAGGTATTTTTCGGTGAGCTTCTTCAAAGGTTGGGCTGTGCAGAAAAATTTGGCTTTGACGAAGACTTTGTTGCCCACTTGGAAGTCCGGGGCTGGAGAACGTTTCTTGTTCGTGGGTTCCTCGTATCAGGGTTGCACGTCGGAGATTCTCTTTCAGAGTTCCTGGTGGTGTTTGTCTAAGTCAACCACAAAATCTTTCACGCGGGATGAGATGAGATCGTGTTTGGGATGTATTGAAATGTTGGGATTGTAACCTTTGTTGGCAAAGAACAGGGAAACTCCTGTTGTTGTGTTCGGAGCGTTGTTATAGGTGAATTCTGCGATCAGAAGAAGTTCAGCCCAATTGTCTTGTTGATAGTTACAATAAATGCAGAGATATTGCTCAAGAGTCTGATTTGTTTGTTTGGTTTGTCCATCGCCTTCGGGGTGATAACTGGAAATGAAGTGGAGAGACATCTCTAGCGCCTTTCTGAGTGTGCGGAAAAAGGAAGATACAAATTCTGAACTTCGATCGGAGGTAATGTGAGCCGGAACACCATGCTTGGAGAAGATGTGGAGAATGAAAAGCTGAGTGAGCATCGGAGAAGTGATTGTCATGACTGTTGGAATGAATATAGCTTGTTTTGTGAGTCTGTCAATGATAACAAGGATGCTGTCAAAACCCAATGAAAGTGGAAGCGGTTCAATGAAGTCCAAGGATATGGAGTTCCATGGTCTTGGCAGGATCAGTAAGTGCTTCAGAAATCTGTAAGGTCGGTGTCATTGGGATTTTGATCACATGCATGTTGTACAGGATTTGACATAGGAAATTACGAAGTCGTGGAGTTTCGGCCATGTATATTCATGTCGGATGTCGCTGAGTGTCTTGTTTTGTCCAAAATGTCTGGAAATTTGATGATTGTGCAGATATTGAAGGATGCGGAATCGGAGGTTGTTAGGGTCGGGAATGTAGATTTGGTTGTTGAGTCGGAGAAGTCCTTGAGGATCAACTGACCATCAGGGAGTCAGAGGGTTGGCGGGATAGTCGGAAATTGTGGGATCAGAGGAGATGGATTGTTGGATTTCTTCGTGAAGTTGCTCAAAATCCATGATGGTAACTGCACAGAGAATTGTGACATTAAGAGATGTGTCTTGGAGGGACAATGACAGCTGCTCATTAGTAAAAACCAGGTGGAAATTGTGTGGATTAATGCTGGCATAGTCGCTACTCCCCTCTTTAGGATAGACGTCCCATCATCTAGTTAAACAGTCGGGTTTTGTTCCAAGTTTTCTGGGTCGGAATCGGATAACGAGGTTGAATTGGCATAGGTATTCTGACCATTGGACTTGTCGTTGGGTTAAAAGCTTAGTGGTGGTGAAATATTCGAGGTTTTTGTGGTTGGTTACGACATTGATGGTGGAACCAGAACCTTCGAGGTAATGCCGCCAAATCTTGAAGGCTTCAAAAATCACGAGTAATTCCTTGTCGTGAACGTCGTAGTTTAATTCCGGGGTGGTGAAAGTCCTAGAATGACAAGCTACAGGGTGAATTTCACCATCTTCCAGAGAAATAATGGAGAGGATTGCCACAAGGGCATAGTCCAAAGTGTTGGTTTCCACGGTGAGTTGGCAATCAGGAATCCAGTGCGTAAGGATCAGAGCGGTAGTGAAGGCTTTCTTAAGCGTCTCAAAGGATTTCCGACACTCATTGGAGAAGTTCCATTTTATGGATTTCCAAGTGAGTTGGGTAAGCGGGATTGCGATGTCAGAGTAATTATGAATGGAAGCATCAGTAAAAGTTCACAAAACCTAGGAAGGTGGATGTCTTTTACTTTTTGGGGTTCAGGCCATTCTTGAATTACTTTGATTTTGTCGTCTGCCATTGAAAGTCCTTCGGGGGAGAGCATGTATCTGAGGTATTCTACTGTAGTCTTGTGGAAATCACATTTGTCGGATCTTGCATAAAGTCGGTTCTTTTGGAGACGTCGGAGAACTTCACAGACATGTTCCCCATGTTCTTCTATGTCGTTGGAATAGACTAAGATGTCGTCCAGATAGATGAGGACTGAAACGTTGAGCATGTCACCGAATATATTGTTCACGAATCACTGAAAAGCGGCTGGTGCGTTAGTGAGACCAAAGGGCATAACATGCCATTCAAGGGAACCGTATCGGGTCCTGAAGGTGGTTTTCCACTTTTCGCCCTCTCTAATGCGGACTAGGTGGTAAGCATGTTGGAGATTGATTTTGCTGTAAATCCACGCTTTTCCAGGGCTTTCCAGGAGGTCAGAAAGTCGGGGAAGCGGATATCAGTCTTTTTTCGTGATCTTGTTGAGACCGCAGAAATCAATACAGAGTCAGAGTCTGCCTAATTTCTTCTTTGAGAATAGTACTGGAGCACCATGCAGAGAAGCACCGTGTGGAGAATGAGAAGGGTGGATGAATCCTATGGCTAGTGCCTTGTCAATGAATTTTCGCAGTGTTTCTAGCTCAACTGGAGATAGGGAATAAATAGTTCCCAAGGGGGGACTCTCTCCCTCTATCAGGTCAATCTTGAGATCGTACGGTCAATGATCGGTGAGGATTTCTGCTTTCTTCTTGCTGAAGACATTGGAAAACTCGTGATATTCTGATGGAATGCCATTGAGATTGGCTTTCAGATTGGGATTCAGGGAAGTGTTGATGATGGAAACGGATCTTCTTTTTGGAATTATGCATAACTGAAAGATCTCCTCATTGTCTAGTTTGAAAAGGCGAGTGAATGTGGATGCAGGGACTAGGTCAATAGGTGAGTCTTGTTTGGATGTCAGAGGGGCGTCCGCGCAATCAGATTTCAGATTTCCAGAGCCCGCTGAGGCGGATTTTGCAGAGAGTGACATTGGAATTGAATCTTGCTGTTGAGGAATGCGGAATGATATACTACCCAATACCCAGTCAATCAACGGATTGTAGCAGGTGAGCCAGTTGTGTCCTAGCACAACGGAGCAGGTAGAATCAAGTGGTGTTACATACATAGCAACAACCTGATTTTTGCCAGATGGAAAGCGGATTGGCATATCAATAGTCTGCATGATTGAGACATTAGAAGTGCCATCAAAAAGCTTTAGCGGAATCTGTGGGATATTGCGGAATTCCACTGGAAGCTTGGAAGTGAACGATGAGTCTATGAAACAATGAGTGGAACCGGAGTCCACGAGAGCTTGGATATTAGTATTCGGAATAATGTCAGAAGTTAATGGTATAGTAAGAGAATCAGATTTTGAAAGAGTGGAAGTGTTCAGTCAAACCTCAGAAAACACACAGATGGAATCAACGCAGCTCTGGGTCTGTGCAGAGGTCTCAGAGCTGCTTATTATTATTTTGAATCCATAACGGCCACAGGTTCGACCTTGGACTCAGGTTTGCTCAGAATCACAGAGGCCACTCAGGCCTTTGATTGAGCATTAGGGGAGGTTGACTGTGGACAATCCTTCGCAATGTGTCTGGGTTTCCCACAGAACATACAAATGTTTTGGTCCATGTGTTGCTGCCTCTCTTGCTGGGTTAGTTTGCCGTCTTTTCCAAGTATGTTGGAAGTGTCCGGAGTTTTGCAGAAATTTGATGTGGAGGACTGAGGTTTGGTGGAAGAGGCAGAAGCCAAACTGTTGTTGTTGTTGTTTGTCCTCTTCTGCGACTGGTTCGATCAGGATTCTTGCTTGTCCAATTTGCTGCTGTTACCAGAGTAGTTATTGTTGGAAGTGGTGGTGCGGTTGACCTTGCCTCATTGTTCTCAATAACAGCTGTCGATGGTTTGCGTGAGTTGTCGGAGTTCTGGAAGCGTGTCGGCTTTTTCCCAGGTTGCAAGAATATCTTTAATATGATCCAGAAGTTTAGTATAGAAACTCCTCCAAAGGGCAGCGTCACCCCAATTGACTCTAGCGGCAAGGCGGTTGAACTCTACAATGAACTTCATAATGCGTTGATTGTCACGCATTCAGAGATTGTCGAGTTCGGTTTCCGCATCACTGACAGGGTTGTAAGCTCCGAAATTTTCTCGAAGTACTGTCGTGAAGTCCCCATAGCTTGTGAGCCAGGGTGGGTCTTGGAATGTGTCATCGTCTAAGAGTTTGGGCTCGAAAAAATCTAAAGCTGTCCCTTTTAGGAAAGAGATAGCATAAGTAACTTTCGCTCCATCACTGGAAAAGGTCTGAGGACAGTCACGGAAGTGGAGTTTGCACTGAAGGAGGAAGGGATGGAGCTTTCAGGAATCCGATCTGTCAAAGGTGTCGGGTTCACAGAGTTTGGTTTTTCTGGCTTGATTTTTGTTTGGAGTTCCCATGTGCTTGGCTATCTGTTTCAGAGCTTTTAGCATAGCCTTCCCCTCATCCTCTTCATTGTCATTGTTGTCCTCATTGTTGTCAATGTTCTCATCGTCACTGGGATCGTCTTCTGGTTCATCGTTTGGGAAGTTGGATCTGGGGTTTTGTGTTTCTGGTGATAGTATGGGATCTGGTTGAAGGCATAATGAATGGATCAAGAGTTTTAGTTTGAATATACTGTTATGAACTAGATTTCTTCTCGTCAGATGTCAGAGTTTATCGGAATGCCGGAGCTCGGGATTCAGAGTTGGGATCGGAGTGTACAGACGTCAGGTTCAACTTATAGGTTGTGCCCTCTTGGATCCTTTGTGTCCTGGTATTTTGGAGGGTCAGGATATCAGAGAAGTCGGAGTCGGAGAACGGAAGGTCAGATAAGACTTAGAGATGGGAGTGAGAAGATATTGAGTCAAGGTAGATCAATATTCAAACTGAAGAACAAAGTATATGGAGGAGTTGTATATAACAAGTCAATACAGTCTGGATCGGAAAGATACGAAATGTGGAAATCTGAAACGGAGCGAATACGGGATCGGGGTAAAAGTAAATATGGACATAAGACCGAAGATGTAGATCTTGATAAGAATGACTAAATATAGATGGGACAGGGATGAGTAGAATGGGTGGAGTAAATCGGAAATACAGATCAGAATATCTCAGAGAAAGCGGAGAAGCTGGGAATGAATCTGGGTTCTAACACATATGCTCATGGAGTATTCAATTCTTCCAGGGTCATAGCACACTCATCACACATCTGCATTTTATGATGGAAAGAAGCCGAGCCAGTGGCCTTGTGAGATGCAGGAAGGTCTGCATTTATCATGGTGAGTTTGCTGTAGGTTAAGACATGTTGATAGTCTACAGGCTGAGATTGTGCCAGGAGTTCCATACAGCCTTCCCTTGCTTGAATATGGTGACCATGAACAACTGGAGGCATAGATTTATCATAAGCCTTCATGACTATACCTGACAAATATCCATAGTTCACTAAATAATCAGCTGGGCATAGGAAAAAAAAATGTATACCTGAAAATATCAGTAATAGCTCCTCTTTGAGGGGTTCCATACAATGGTTGAGCTGCAAAAGTCAGGGCTCCCAGGGCCCTGGTATTGTAGTGGCCAAGTGAACATGACATTGCAAGAAATGTTTGCCCTGGGAGATATCGTTCACGGAGACATATATTCCCCCACACAAATGTGGACATCCTTCCGTGAGTTGGAACCTATTATGTGCTATAAATTTGATCCTGGGGCTAATAAATCATGCTCACCAGTCAAGGTTGATTGTTGTATTGAAAGAAAATTAGTTAGAAACCACGGCCTTGACCAATCCTTGTGTGACTGGAACATCGTGGATGGACCCATCCTCACAAATCACACGATCGAGACCCACCATATGGCTTGGCCATGCATCTCCATCATGAATATCTGCCAATGGAAAATCTTCACCATAGGGAGCACGTCTCACATCCCCTGTTGAATCTCAAAGGATTGTTGTGAACCCAGGATGTGCTAACAGCCTGTGCAAGAACTTAATCAGGGAGCTGTAAGGTTGTATCTTCACCAGAACAGGGTGCATCATGGTGGTTGTGCCCTTTGTATATCATTCCTTGCAATATACAATACCTTTACATTTTTTCTCAGTGCAATTTGGACGCGACATGTTCTTGATCTTCTCCATAGTGTAATGCTTGAAACACTCAGTACAAATTGGGTATTGTTCAATGTCCGTATCAACATCCAGACCCAGCTGAGCTCTTGCAGTCCCCAGAGTAGTTGCTGGCTTTGGCACTGTAGGCAACGTGTTGACAAGCTCTAGAAGATCCAGTGAGTCTGTCAGTTGTTGACTGGCATCCAGAACTGTACACCTGCTGAACGCATTTGCAATCACTGCCTGAAGGTATGCTAACCAGATGTGACGGGTCTCAGAGAATGCTGGAGGACGTGTAAGTGAGTCTCCTCTGTCACGAACCCCAGGATCAGTCAGCAGTTCCCCAGAACAGCAATTGACAGATGTTGAAGGTCCAAAAGCAGCACCAGTCTGAGTTGTATGCCTGGATGTCTGCCTTAGAAAGTCCCCCAAAGTTGATTCTAGCTCACTGTCATCTGAGTTTTGCGATATATCATCTCCTGAGTTGTCTAGCAAGTCATAAGAATTGCCAGCCAGTTGTGTGTGTCCATCATTTTGTCTGTTTTCTCTCTCGGGTCCTCTCAAATCCTGGACTTCACCTACCTCATCCTCACTGAGACCCAGGTGGTCATTCATATTTACATCGCCCATTTGTTCCAAAAATGCATCCTCAAAATCTATTGATTGTGATGGTCCAGCTGAAGCCTCTAGAATGCCACCCAAGTGAAGATCCAGATGGTTGAACCCTGCACCATGAGTTGATGAGTTCTGTGTACTAGACGTCCATGGAAGCGGGGGATTGAAGCTATTAATTGAATGCACAGAGAGGGATTGCAGAGGACTCCCTGGCCCAGGAACACGTAGTGGCACCTGCAAAGGAGCAAACCTTGCCCCATACTTCCACAAATGGTTTCAGATTGTCTGAGAGGTCTGTAGTACAAAACCTGCGACATTCTGAGCACATCTAAAACAGCGGCATGGCTTCCTATTCTTAATGCACTCCGTGCATTGAAACTAACCCAAATCCAAGCCGGAAATCAGAGACCACTCACTGGCATATTTGTCCTCTTTGAACGAATCCCAGTGGCATAGTGGTACACAAGCAGGTGTATGATCTATATTATGCATGGTAGATATAGAGACATCTTGCAATCCCTGTTCTGGCACA
Organism: Ramaria rubella; assembly: GCA_015039355.1. Lineage (NCBI taxonomy): Eukaryota > Fungi > Basidiomycota > Agaricomycetes > Gomphales > Gomphaceae > Ramaria > Ramaria rubella. Next base: position 92,076 of record MU134492.1, read on the forward strand.
TGTAGGGTTTGCAACAGGGTTGAAGAGTCAAGATGTGTCGCAAGTCATGTGGGCCATTGAGGACGTGAACTCAGTGTTGTGCAAGTGCTCACCAATTAATTGGGCCAACCCAGCAACGAATTCACTAAGTCTGATTGTAATATCCTTATGATAACTTTGTGATCTAAGATCCTCACAAGAATATAAAATGTTGTAATCTATTAGCATAATGTAACTGTAACCTCCGAATAATCCAAGATCACACAAAAATTATCGAGCTCATGATCTGAGCATTTCACGCAGTGTTATGTAGCTATTGTCTTCCCCACGTCACCTTTCTGTCCCTGCCAAAAGCGGTTTTGGCCCCGCAATGGAAACATTTCTGTCCCAGCCCTGGGGCATTTCCATCTCAATACTACAAGCTGTCCATCCCAAGATTTAGCAGCTCCTCAATGGCTGCACCAACTACTATAAAATTAGGTGCATTCTCTTCCTATCCCTCAGGAGTGTCACCATAAATTGACTGATTTTATTTTGCACATGTCCTCGTTCTTCCACGGTCATAATCTTGACCTCTCCTGCACCTCCCATCCTGCCTGCTGTTCAAATGTTCAAAGTTCCCTTCCTTAACCTTATCTAATTGTAGATCAAATAATGTATATATTTGCTGGTACTTTGAGTGAGTAGCACTTAAATGCTTGATCCATGAATGCCAGTGTCAGTGTCATAGCAAGCACATCAGTACACCAAGCACAATGCTTTGCTCAATGCTGCTTAAAAAGATTATTCCAGCATTCCTTTTCTCACTTTGACTCCTTCAGCTCTTTTGGTGCTGCAAGTCCACGAAATCAATCAGCCCAAGCTTACGAGCTGCCTTCCCGGTTTGAACTCCATTGAGTGAGACAAGACTCACTAGCGCTTGTCTGCTCTCGACACAGTCTGGTGATCAATGCACTTGATGCTAAAGCAATACTTAAGGTGACTTAGAATATTACTAGGATTGAAATTTGGGTATGGGGACTCATGAATGCCACTGTGAAACATGTGGCATGTGCCTGCAGGTACCCACTTGACGCAAAGTCATTTTTTATGGCAAGAATGTTTGCAATCTTAATTCAGACAATTTTCCCATCATGTCCTTATGTATAGCTATTAAATGGTACTTGGTTTATAGAATTTAGAGCAGTACTCGAGTTGCAACTAAAAGCTAGGACATCCTGGCGATTGCCCAGGACAGATGCAGCATCCCAGGGACAAAAACCTTATCTTGTGGGTCATTATTCATTTTTGCTTTTGAGATTGGGTATTTGGGGCTTGAGTGGGTCCCAGGGCTTGAGACTAGGTAGTGCACTTGTAGTCCGAAAGCTCTGGCTAATCTGAGAGTCAAATACACTCAGGTGGCACACAGGGGGCCAAAAACTCGCAGTCCAAGTACATTAAGTAGGTCTACACATTGAATACAAAGGCTACTGGCCCATTTGAATGTGTACAAGTGCTTAAATTAGTCCAAATATAAATAGAATTGCATGCGTTCAGGTCACTTGAACGTGAGACTCCCTGTATGTCCTTCTAAGGCTGTTCCACCATATCTGCATGAATGAGAAATTTGGATTTGCAACGAGTGCTATTGATTTAATAACTATCATACATACAAAAGCTTCCTAATAATCTATCACACAACCCCACACTGCTGCCACATCATTATCCCACTCTACCACCACTCCTCACCACCGCTGACAAGCATGATACTCGACAGCGCCTACTACACTACAAAAGACGCTCACTGCACACGCGCCTATCATCATCAGCTTTCGCCAGACCATCATCTGCTGTGCTACCTCCAGTCCACCAGACACATCATCTCCACACTCATTCTATTTTTCATCAATTCTATTTTTGATATGCCATCCAGCATTGCCACCACCACATCCCATGATTCATTTCAGATGACTGCCAAGCCAGACATACACGTTGGACCACGCATTGAACTTCCTAGTCAATGTTCTCCCCTTGATGTTCATTTGTCCAGTCCTCCTCCACAAGTCGCACATCATCAGTACTATCCTCTATATGTCGAATCTCCTGAAGGCCCATACCGAATATTCCCCTCATATCCTCCTTATCACGTTCACGATTGCATATGGGTATTCAATCAAACCTTCCATGCTCCCTTCTACGTCATCGGTTTGGACCCAAACTTCAAACCAGTGAATGGTTGGCATCGTATCGTCCTCAGGAATAACTGGTACATCAAAGAGCACGGACCAGGAACAGAGATTTGCTACGGTTATGTGCCTAAGGACTTCATCAAGCAGGACTCGTCTTCATTCCCTCTCTGGAGGAAATTTGTATCCAAGTGTCGTGATTGGTTCACATGTTTCTGAGTCGTCATCAAGTCACATGACTCACTTACTCATCTTCGGAGATATTGGACAAGCAACTGGAATCCTATTGGATGGCTATGACTCATTTTCATCACCTGACTCATTCGCTTCTTGGCTGTACTTCTATTTCCAATTGTTCCACATGGTCTATTGTCTATGACTCACTTCTATTCTAATTCTGGCTTCTATTTCAAATTTGCTGCCACATTTCTATTCATTTCTTCGACCACCTGACTCATTTTTCCATTTTCTTACAAACCATCTTCCTATTTTGGTTTTCTGCCTCTCGCTGTTAGTCATTTCTCCTGTCTGCTGTCGACGACATCGTTGTATGGCATACTCGCATCGTTTGTTGTTCTGCTCATGTATATAAGGCCTGTTTCGCCTTAGTGTACCCCAATTCACCTCTTTTAGTTGGATTCACTCGTCTAAGTCTAAGTCTAAGTCTAAGTCTAAGTCTAAGTCTAAGTCTAAGTCTACTGCTACGTCTACTACTACTATGTTTACATCAAGGCCAGCTTTGTCAATCACGTGACATTTGCTGTTGTATCTCGTCTACGCTTACGTCAGTGTATTACGTCATCATCATCATCACTGCTACATCTTCGTCTTCGTCCTTGTTCTACTTTTGTTGCTGCTGATAGCAAAGCGCACTGAGCCAAACACCAGTGTAAGTAGCCGTGCAACGACAACACCGCTACCCACTGTCTTTTGGATTCATTTCTGAAAGTAAACCGACACCGCCACCACACCCAGGGGCTGCCACTACTCCTCACTGTGCCACCATTCCTCACTGCCACCACCACTCTGCACCGCTCCTCACCACCACCATCACTGCTCCTCACCATCTCTACCTTGACCACCACTGATGCTTACCCCCTGTAAGAATGTAGATTCTTACAGTAGCATATATGCTACTAATTAGGGTATATAAGTCACCAGAGTGGCTTATGGGTTGTATTATATAAGCCGCCCACTGGGGGCACCTGTTGGTAGTGGACAACTATACAGTTGTCCACAAGTAATTAGATGAGCAATCATAACTTTACTTGTAACCACACTAGTCGCAGACACCAATAAATATTGGCACAGTCTGTTTCATGTGACGCAATAAGTTTCTTACACATTTTTGACTGCCAAAACTTTTGGCAGCACTGCAATAAAAAAAGATCAAACCGATCTTTTTACCCAAACCAATGAGTTTAACACTCGCCGGAATTCTTGGAAACAGTAAACAGACATTTACTGTTTATTCTTCTAAATCAATAGAAGAACACCACAGTGTGGCTGATAGATCGTAGATCTATGGTGTCGATAAGGAATCGAAGCCAAACGTCTAGATCCAGAGAGGATCCAGATACGTCTGGAGCCACAGCCAAGGGCCCAGACAGGAGAGTTGAGCCTGCCCACAACGTGGACAGGCAAATGGGAATGCCAATGAGGATAGCTAGTCCTCGTATCACTACGATACCTGTAGCTTCCAACTCTAGAAGTCGAAAGCGAGTATTGGCAGATCTAAGAAGATCCACACCGGAGGAATCAGAAACGGACGATATATCATCTGTTAAGAGAACTAAAAGAACTTCGACTAGGTTGAAGTTATGATCGTCTCTCAATGAGTCGAGAGAGCCACCGACTAGTGACATGGACAATTCACTGGGGGTGCGAATGTCGCAGCTCCCGCATGTTCAAGAACATCACAGATCGCAAAGTTCACCATCCCAAGCAGGGACAATGGAGCAAGGGTTGGCACGCCGGGAGGAAGAAACCCGGCAATATGAACGTACAACCAAACACATTGCCCGGATGATTACGGCGCTCAAGGAGAGCTGTAAACGTGTAGATACTACACGTGAAGTGAGCCAGCAAGCAGCTGAGGCAGCTCGTGGAGCGGACGATGCCGCGAACCAACTCCAAACACTAGGAGATGGTATGGAACTGTTAATACAGTCCCTGGAGGAGGAAGTACAAGGACCTTTGTGAGGAAAGGCCCCCAAGTGTGGCAACAATCCCAATAGGGATCGTGAAGTTGACCGCAAAGCAGAGAAGGCTCGCAGGAAGCGAGACAGACAGAGGATGCCACCTCCATCTGGTCCGAGCACTAGAAGTGGTCCTCGAGAACCTAGTGCCACGATAGAACAAGACAGCATCAGTACATGCCGGCGTACTGAGGAGGAGATGGATCGCGAGCTAGAGGCTCACGATAGAGAAAATATCCACAAAGGAATTCACAGATCAAAAAAAACTTATGATGAGCAAGAAGTGCTCAAAGCAGCGACCCAACAGTCACTGCAGGAGATGATGAAGCCTGATGCTGATAGTGTCAGTACCACAACTAGCACTCACGTTAGTCTTGAACGTGAGTTCAATCACTGGGATAGGATCAAACATAAGGCAGCACGACGGAAGCACCGTGCGCTAGAACTCCATGCTAAACACACAGATAAACTAGTCGAAGAGGCATATACTGCCAGGATCAAAGGCAAGGCCTTCGATGAACTGATCGAGTCAGCGAGAGTGGCTCGATCCATCCTCAGTAGCAGTCATAGACTGAGGGATGCATTTTTAATGGCTGACAAACATCAACCATTGTATCAGATTGACGAACACATTGTCGATCCACCAGTGCAGCAGGACGTGAATACTCACGTCCCCCAGCCACACAAGCAGATACAAGTGATACCACGTGTGGGATCACTAGCAGTCACCAATCCTGAATGGAGGATCCAGGAGGTAGGAGGAAATCTGCCTACATATGTAGATAAAACTACCTCACCCAGCAGAATATGCTGGGAAACACTAGAGGCAGGGAAAAATTTTCTGGATGGGAAAACCATGAGGAAAATCTTGAGAAATGGTTGGGTTTGCCAATGATTTTCTGAACAGGAAAATTAAGGGAAAATCTAATATTTGCCAAGGATTTTCTGGCTCTGGGAACTTTCACAAGATCTCTTGGAATTACTTGGGAAAACATTCAGTAAAAACATGGGAAAATCATGGGTATGACAAAGTTTTTTCTGATTAGTCAAATTCTTGGCAGACTGATAGTTTTCCAAACATTTTCTGAGCCCATCAAATCTTCAGAAATCCCTAGGAATTGCATCATCGAAATCAACAGAAAAAATATGATTTTCCTGGGATTCCCTGATATGGGGAATTCCAAGGAAATCTATGATTTTCTGGGTGGAGAAAATCACCATGAAACTCACATGAGAACACATATGTTTCTCTAGATTTTCTAGACAGGAAAACTGAATGGAAAATTGTATGTATTTCTGCATTTTTCCCAAGCAGCAAATGGGTCTAAGATTAAAAGAATGTCAGAAAATTAAGTCAAGTTTTTCTGGGTCAGGAAAATTTTAGGAATGTGTGAATCGGACTGAATCGGGCTGAATCGGACTGAATTGGAATGAATTGGAATGAATTGGAATGAATCAGACTGAATTGGACTGAATCAGAACGAATTGGAATGAATTGGAATGAATTGGACTGAATTGGACGGAATCGGAATGAATTGGACTGAATTGGAATGAATTGGACTGAATTGGACTGAATTGGAATGAATTGGACTGAATTGGAATTGGAATGAATTGGACTGAATTGGAATGAATCAGAATGAATCAGACTGAATCAGACTGAATCAGACTGAATCAGAATGAATCAGACTGAATCAGAAATCAGAATGAATCAGAATGAATCAGACTGAATCAGAATGAATCAGAATCAGAATGAATCAGAAATCAGAATGAATCGGAATGAATTGGAATGAATCGGAATGAATCGGAATGAATCGGACTGAACCAGAGTGAAGTGGAGCCAAGCAAAACAAACCAGAGTGAATCAGAGAGTTGGAACAAATCTGAGCATATTGGAACAAATCGGGGCAAATCGGAGCGATGTGAAGGAATCATGACCAAGAGCAAGGAGTTGTGAACACCAATCAGAACCAAGAGCTAGGAGTTAGGAGTGAACAGGGGCAAGAAGCGAGGAGCAAGGAGTCACTGAGAGCAAGGAGTGATGGGAGTGACAAGGAGTGACTGGAGTGACAAGTGGCGAGTAGTGAATGGAGTGACCGGTAGGAAGGAGTGACTAAAGTGACTGGGGGCAAGTAGTGATCAGAGTGACCAGGCTCAAGGGTGGACAAGTATAAACAGGGATGGGGATGCATGAACACATCTGAGAACCAGGAGCTAAGAGAAAGGAGTGAGTAACAAGGAGCCTGCAGTGAATGGGAGGAATGAGTGACTAGACGAACACAGTTGCTGGGTGGGGGATGGAGATGCCCAGGACGAAGGATCGATCAGAGTCCCTGGGAGCAAAAACAGATTGAAGTGATCAGGGGCACCTTGGCAGGGAGTGGGGGGGGGGGGGGTAGAAGGTACACAGAGTCATCAATGGGAACTACATTTAGGAGTGAGAAGCAATGGGTGACAAGGGCCCAGCACAAGTGGCCAGGGGTGGACGCTTGGTGGCCCAATGGGGGAAATGTGAGAGACGGAGGATCTGCAATAGAGAAGGGAGTCATGTCCACGTGGAGTGATGACTGTGGAGGTCTGGGCTGTGCAGCTGCATGAGACATGAGGGTCACTCAGAGGATCTGGGCACCACAGGTGCAAAGTCGGGAGTGAGTGGGAGTGACACAAGAGCAGGATTGAGGAGTAACTGGCAGAGGGAGCAAGGAGTCAGGAAGGCCTTCCACCCAGTTCACAGTGGCCACCACTCCACCCTTGCTGGCTGCGCTGAACTTGTGTGGCACATGAAGGGTCCGTCGGGCATAATAAAGTCACGTGCACAAACAAGTTACTCCCAACTCCTTGCTCCTCACTCCAGTCAGTCCTCACTCCCCACTCCTTGCTCCTCACTCCAGTCACTCGTCACTCCTGCTCCTGTGTCACTCCAGCTCATCCCTCCCTCTGCACCTGTGCTGTCCCATCCACATCGGTTGTTCCTTTGTGCACGTGACTCATTTGTGCATGTGAGGCCTTTGTGCACATGACTTTGTTATGCACGAAAGATCCTCCACGTGCCACAGGTGTTCCATGCGGCTTCTCAGGGCAGAGCGGTGGCCACTGGGGACTGGGTGCAAGTCACTCCTCACTCCAGTCACTACACATGTGGCATGTGGACCATCTATCGTGCATAACAAAGGCA
>MU134492.1:102152-174736 GCA_015039355.1 Ramaria rubella
TCTGTCTGATTCTGTTTCTGTCTGATTCATTCCGATTCTGTCTGATTCTGTCTGATTCATTCCGATTCTGTCTGATTCATTCTGATTCATCTGATTCATTCCAATTCCATCTGATTCATTCTGATTCTGTCTGATTCTGTCTGATTCATTCTGATTCAGTCTGATTCATTCCATTCATTCTGATTCAGTCCGATTCAGCCCGATTCAGTCCGATTCATTCAGTCCGATTCAGCCCGATTCAGTCCGATTCAGCCCGATTTTCCGATTCAGCCCGATTCAGTCCGATTCAGATTCAGTCCGATTTTCAATTCATTCAATTCACACATTCCTAAAATTTTCCTGACCCAGAAAAACTTGACTTAATTTTCTGACATTCTTTTAATCTTAGACCCATTTGCTGCTTGGGAAAAATGCAGAAATACATACAATTTTCCATTCAGTTTTCCTGTCTAGAAAATCTAGAGAAACATATGTGTTCTCATGTGAGTTTCATGGTGATTTTCTCCACCCAGAAAATCATAGATTTCCTTGGAATTCCCCATATCAGGGAATCCCAGGAAAATCATACTTTTTCTGTTGATTTTGATGATGCAATTCCTAGGGATTTCTGAAAATTTGATGGGCTCAGAAAATGTTTGGAAAACTATCAGTCTGCCAAGAATTTGACTAATCAGAAAAACTTTGTCATACCCATGATTTTCCCATGTTTTTACTGAATGTTTTCCCAAGTAATTCCAAGAGATCTTGTGAAAGTTTCCCAGAGCCTGAAAATCCTTGGCAAATATTAGATTTTCCCTTAATTTTCCTGTTCAGAAAATCATTGGCAAACCCAATCATTTCTCAAGATTTTCCTCATGTTTTTTCCATCTGGAAAATTTTTCCCTGCCTCTAGTGAAAGCAGATCTCGAAGAATTCGAGAACTTTATCTCAGGGATCCTGAGATGGCTAGGCATGAATAGTCTGTTGGGACCATCCAGCACGGAACTCCAATTAAACTATTTAGGCACTCGCCTCAAGGGCCAGGCATTGGAGTGGTACACTTGAAATATCAAGCATCATGATCGAGTCATAATCGACTGGACCCTAGAAAGTGCAATCGCTGGGTTACAACAGTGGTTCCTTCATGCACTCACATATGGGCATGCATCAAATAAGTTCAACACAATTGTGCAAAGGACCAAAACCATTCAGGAATTACTGAACGATATTACGAAGTATGCAGCACAGATGATACATCTGCCGGATGAGTATACGATCCACAAACAGTTTGTAGCAGCACTTCGAGAAGTGCTGCATCATGAAGTCTTAAAATTAGGCTACACAACAGAATTCAGTTCAATAACTGAGTTATATGAAGCCACAAAGGCTGTAGAGGATGCATCTTGATATGACATCGGGTTGCATAAGACGGAGCCTAGCAGCGCTCACGTGCCGCAGGCAAAGCCAACTTCGACAACTAGTCGAAATCAGGCTGTGCCAAGCTCATCTCAAGCTCCCAATACAGGAACCTGTTCTACCGCAAAGCAGACGATATATCATCCACCGAACGCTCAACCTCAAGCAGAAATGAGGCCAAGTGTACCCCAAACAGGGGTACAGGCTATGCAGAGAGCTGGAGCTGGAGCTCCTGTCGCTTCTCATCCTTCACAAAAACCTTCTGGAGGTTCAGGGGGTCAAGGACGTAGCACAGAGATGATGTGCTACGAGTGTGGACAGGTTGGGCATATCAAGCTGAATTGCCCACAGTGGAACAATAAACCGCACGTAGCAGGTGCACAGCTGGAAGAAATGGTTGAGCACTCAAGGAGTGCTCAAGAAGGGGAGGAGCCACAAAGTGGCAAACTAGATGAGCGAATGAATGTCCAGGATGACCATGAGAACGAAATCGGCAAACTAGTCACTGATTACCAGTCAGAGCTCATGCCTTATCAATGGGATGATGACAAGGATACAAGAATGCAAAGCTTGTATCGAGCGGATGGAGTACATCCGCTAGGAGGATCATATGAAGAAAGGTGGTGCATATATGCAGCGCAGACACCAACTACCACAATCAGTGGTGGTTTACGTCAAAACAATGACTTCTGCATCCACGCTGGAGTCATAGACAGGACCATTGAGCCTGTCTATGATCATCAGTTCAGACCACGGGATAAGAAACGCCCCCCCAAACGGGCGCATATAGACAACCAAACAATCTCCGGGTATTGGGAGATTGGTGGAGTCAGAGCCCACTGTCTACTAGACAGCAGGTGTGAGGGAGTTATGCTCTCTCCAGATTTCATACGTGCTGTAGGCATTAAGACGTTCGAACTCGAACGTCCAATTGGTCTACAGCTAGCATGTGTCGGCAGTAAGTAGACCATCAACTACAGAACACACACCAACATCCACTTTGGTGAGCATAATATCGAGGAATACTTCGATATAGCGAACATAGACTATTACGAGACAATACTAGGAACACCATTCCTACGTAAATTTGGGATATCCCTCGACTTTAGAGACAAGGGATGCATCCATATGGGAAAGGAAGTAATTCCGAACCACGCAAATGCTTGGGAAGAGCAGCTGGACTATAAAAACCCAGCTGAACACAAGACTTGAATTGCAAGTCTTAAGCCCAAACTGGTGAGCCACAAACCATGACTCGTGAATGGCTCTTCGTTGCACATAGAGCCATCAACAAGCTCACCAGATGGGAGGCAAGACAAGGGAAAATGGAAAGAAAACCAAAGAAACATTGACATTGGTCTACTTGACCAATGTACCGACGGGATTACCGTAGGATGCACTGACACCAAGCAACCGTTATTGACGGTGGATGACTTTCCCAAACTAAGGGAAAGATAGGAGCTAGAGTACGCAGACCCCTTGGGAGGTGTGCTGTTAGAACTTCCTCCTTGGAGGGAGATCAACCACAAAATTAAGTTCATAGATGAAACCAAACAGTTTCATTATCGGTTACTGAAGTGCCTGGAAGCACTTCGAAATGAACTGATCGACAAAGTCGACCAGTATACCACTGCTGGTTGGTGGGTATCAGCGTCTGTACATTCTGCAGCGCCAGCACTATGCATTCTGAAGAAAAACGGAAAGCTCAGAACAGCAATAGACCTATGTCTACGCAATGACAACACAGTGAAGGACATTATGCCCTTCCCAGACCAGGATACAATCTGGCATGACGTCGCTCGTGCTGTGTATCGATCCAAGCTTGACATGTCCAACGTGTATGAACAAATATGCGTAGTCAAGGAGGACGTCAACAAGATGGTGTTCACGACCATATCCAGTACATTCAAAAGCTGTTATGCAGATTGGCAACTGTAACGCGCCATCTACATTTCAACGTCTCATGACGTTGATTTTTCATAACCAAATTGGTTGATCAGTCCACGTATACTTGGACGATATATTCATTTATTCAAGCTCTATAGAAGAGCACGAAAAACACCTTCGAAAGGTGTTTGATATTTTATGCGAGGCACATTTGTTCCGCAGTGGAAATCAATCCAAGATTGATTTGTATTTGCTTCGCATGGAATGGCTTGGTCACATAATAGATGACAAGGGCATACATGCTGATGGGGATAAAATGGAGAAGGTTTGAGGTTGGAGAAGACCTCGAACATTTAACGATGTCCAACAATTTCTGGGACTCATGCAGTATCTGGCACCATATATGCCAGATTTGACGGCATATACAACTCCCTCATCAGGAAGTGCGTGCAACAATAGGACATTTCAATGGACGCCCTTGATGGATAAGTGTTTTGAATCCATCAAAGCACTAGCGTGTAAGGCTCCAATCTTGAAGCCTATAAATCACACTAGTACAGAACCCATTTGGGTTGTGACCAATGGTTCCAAGTCTGGAGTCAGAGCAGTTTACAGACAAGGTCCAGACTGGACGACTTGTCATCCAGCAAGATTTCTCTCAAAGAAATTCAGTCCTGCGCAACAGTGTTACAAAATGCATGAGCACAAGACGATTGCTATCCTTGAAGCACTTATGAAGTGGAAGGATAAGCTGCTAGGTTGCCAGTTCACACTGGTCACGGATAACAAAGGTCTCAAATACTTTGAGACACAACAGCATCTGTCAGACAGACAGGTGCGCTGGTGGAAATTTCTCTCCAGATTCAACTATACCACGGTACATGTACCGGGGGTGGAGAACAAGGTAGCCAACTGTCTGTCACGCTACTACGAGAACGACAAGCAGGGTGAAAGTCACCCAGCAGAAGAATATGTCAATGCGGATGCGCGGCTAGACCCGGAAGGAGAATTTCTCCCAACGGATAGATTCGTAGAAATACGAATGGCCACAGCATTGTCGGTTTACTTTTGGAAATGGATCCAAAAGACAGTGGGTAGCGGTGTCGTCGTTGCACAGCTACTTACACTGGTGTTCGGCTCAGTGCGCTTTGCTATCAGCAGCAACAAAGGTAGAACAAAGACGAAGATGAGGACGTAGCAGTGACGAAGATGATGACGTAATACGCTGACGTAAGCGTAGATGAGATACAACAGCAAATGTCACGTGATTGACAAAGCTGGCCTTGATGTAAACGTAGTAGTAGTAGACGTAGCAGTAGACTTAGACTTAGACTTAGACTTAGACGAGTGAATCCAACTGAAAGAGGTGAATTGGGGTACACTAAGGCGAAACAGGCCTTATATACATGAGCAGAACAACAAACGATGCGAGTATGCCATACAACGATGTCGTCGACAGCAGACAGGAGAAATGACTAACAGCGAGAGGCAGAAAACCAAAATAGGAAGATGGTTTGTAAGAAAATGGAAAAATGAGTCAGGTGGTCGAAGAAATGAAGGGAAATGTGGCAGCGAATTTGAAATAGAAGCCAGAATTAGAATAGAAGTGAGTCACAGACAATAGACCATGTGGAACAATTGGAAATAGAAGTACAGCCAAGAAGCGAGTGAGTCAGGTGATGAAAAATGAGTCATAGCCATCCAATAGGATTCCAGTTGCTTGTCAAATATCTCTGAAGATGAGTAAGTGAGTCATGTGACTTGATGACGACTCAGAAACATGTGAACCAATCACGACACTTGGATACAAATTTCCTCCAGAGAGGGAACGAAGACGAGCCCTTCTTGACGAAGTCCTTAGGCACATAACCGTAGCAAATCTCTGTTCCTGGTCCGTGCTCTTTGATGTACCAGTTATTCCTGAGGACGATACGATGCCAACCATTCACTGGTTCGAAGTTTGGGTCCAAACCGATGACGTAGAAGGGAGCATGGAAGGTTTGATCGAATACCCATATGCAATCGTGAACGTGATAAGGAGGATATGAGGGGAATATTCAGTATGGGCCTTCAGGAGATTCGACATATAGGGGATAGTACCGACGATGTGCAACTTGTGGAGGAGGACTGGACAAATGAACATCAAGGGGAGAACGCCAACTAGGAAGTTCAACGTGTGGTCCAACGTGTATGTCTGGCTTGGCAGTCATCTGAAACGAATCATGGGATGTGGTGGTGGCAATACTGGATGGCATATTGAAAAATAGAATAGATGAAAAATAGAATGAGTGTGGAGATGATGTGTCTGGCAGACTGGAGGTAGCACAGCAGATGATGGTCTGGCAAAAGCTGATGATGATAGGTGCATGTGCCGTGAGGGTCTTTTGTAGTATAGTAGGCACTGTCGAGTATCATGCTTGTCAGCGTGACGGTCACAATGATTACAAGATGCGACAGAGCAGCGTGTCATAGACGCGCAGCAGATGAAACAAGCAGGGGAAGAACCTTCCACACAGGTGGAAGGTAATGAGGAGGATGATGTACTAGTTACAGCGTCAGTCAGAGAGTCTACGTTCACGCGTAGAACATGAGTTTGACCTAAAACAAGCTGTAGCCAATGGCTATGGAACAGATCCAATACTCAAGAAAGTATTGGCAAATCCTGAGGCTCACCCTCGATTTGGGGTGAGAAACAGACTGGTTTGGACAAAGAACCAGTTCAATAAAGACATAGTGTGTCTCCCCCGGGAAGTTTTTTCCAAGGGGAGGAGAATGGTCGAGATAATTATTGATCATGCACATAGAGTAGTTGGCCACTTTGGGCAATTCAAAACCAACAAGTACATCAGGTGATCGTACTGGTGGTCGGGAATGGCAGCTGATGTAGAGCCATTCTGTGGATCCTGTGCAGCCTGTCAGGCTGCAAAGAAGGACAATAGACGACCAGCAGGGTTATTGCATACCCTGCCGATACCTGATAGACCATGGCAGTCTATCGGAATGGACTTTGTTGGTTCATTGCCAGAATCGAAGGGTCACAACTATTTACTAGTCATGATTGACAGACTCACGTCTATGGTGCATTTAGTACCAACTATGATGAGAGTGACTGCATGACAAGTCACGTGGTTATACCTCAAAGAGATAGTATGCTTGCATGGAGTACCTGAGTCAATTATATTGGATTACAACTCCAAATTCACCTCCATATTCTGGAGGGAATTGCAGTGTATAATGGGCACGAAGCTGCTCATGTCCACAGCATTCCATCTGCAGACGGATGGAGTGACAGAACGAGCAAATCGTTCTGTAGGGCAAATACTCCGCACGGTAGTGCAGAGTGATCAGAAGGATTGAGCCAAGAAATGCCCAATGGTAGAGTTCACACTGAACAGCTCAGTCAGTGCGACCACAGGATACGCACCATTCGAATTGAACAGTGGATACTTGCCCCATATTGGGCAGGTACTATCAGTGGATACTACATTCAGAGGAGTACAGCAGTTCGCACAACAAGCGTTGTGGACCCTGATTGATGCTCACAATGCAATCATCATGAGCCGAGTACAGCAGACAGATACTGCTAATATCAGATGCCGTCAAGGAACAATATATGAAGTTGGACAGCTAGTATATCTGTCTACAAAGAACCTGTCCTTACCTGAAGGACAGGCAAAGAAGTTAGTGCCCAATTATATTGGGCCATATCCAGTTATAGAAGTGGACAATTCCATTTCTACTGTGAAACTTGAGTTACCTTCAGAGCTCATGGCTAGGAAGATACTACCAAAGTTTCATGCAAGTCTAATCAGACCACATATACCCAATGACGACGAACGATTTCCTTGTCGTGATGTAAATTATATGTACAACTTTGGGAAAGAGGACGAACCAGAATGGTTCGTAGATGAGATTCTGGCTCATCGCTGGACTAGTAACTCCAATCTGGAGTTACAAGTAAGGCAGACATTAGGAGATGTCACCTGGGAACCACTCTCTGCATGCAGAGAGTTAGAAGCGCTAGATGCTTATCTAGAGCTAAAGGGAGTTAGGAAGCCGCAAGAGCTTCCTAATCATGCCTCATAGGCACAAGAATGATGACGGTTGAATCCTTAATACAAGGACTCGACACGAACACAGTTCGTGTTGGCAATTCGTGTGACGTGACATCATCACGTGAAGTTATCACGTGACATTACGGGTGCACATGCTTTGAATTTAAGCGACAATTTTATCGCCACTTAAAGGCTCTTTGCCATCCACTCCCACACTCACACCAGTGTGAGTGTATTAGCAAGACTACCCATGAATGCTGAAGCATCCCATATACCTCACTCAGCAGAGGCACTCCCTAGTGCCTCTGAGCAATTCGCTATGCTCCAAAAGGAGCAAAGCTGGATGGTGCATGGTGTCAAGGATGCCATCACAATCATCCATTGCGACTCCTGCCAGGAGTGCAACATGTACACGCAGCACTTGCTGCAAGCCGCAAAACTGCAGCTTATCGACCCTCAAATGCACGACATTGAATGTGCATTAAAAGTGGCCTGGCCACCATTACTCACCGAAATGGCACGTCCTTTTATTAAGGATGCAGTAGCCTCCTACAAGGAGGATGTACGTGAGCTCAATTCAGAGCTCAACACACTTTGTGCTGCCCTCGATAAGGAGAGGCAGATTAATCGTGAAATGGCAGATAAAATATCCGCCATGAAGTTGACGCCATCAGTGCCAACTATAATCAATCTGACATCACTGCCAGATTTGATGATGGACTCAGTGAGTCCATCTATGCCAACTACTGGTGCTTCACCAGTAGGACCCACTCGATCCGATTGCAAGACCGCATCTAAACAGAGAATGCTGGTGGCACCCTACTCGGCGTCACTGCACACTCATATTGCTCCCGCCATCGGCGACCCACCTGCAACACAGACGGGATTCTTACCCCGCCCTTTGGGCAAAGCACCACATCCCACAGTGGTGCAAACAAGTCATCGACCCACAGAGTGGTTCGACACCTGCCAGCTCAACAATCCAAAATTCATTGAGCAGCTTATGCTTGCGCATGATAGAGTACTCCCCTGAGGGAGTATCACCTGCTATCCACGGGAATGGCAACAACACCCTCAGTCTAGAGGATGTTGATGTATAGGTATGGCTTAAGTTACCGGCCTTCACATACCCATGCCCCCTCGTCCCCCAGGCTTTTGGGGACAACCGTCAACATTGGACGATGATTTGTCACTCAATGGATGTGGTGGACGGCCTCCCCACTCAAAGGCACATACGGACATGCTGACGATGGAACCTTCCGCCTTGTCTGCTCCCCTGCCTGCACCTACTATTACAGCAGATGACACCAACATGGAAGTCGATCCATCCGACTCCATTTACTACGACAACACCATCGAAGTAGCCACGCAGTCATCATCGACTGCACCTGCACCCATATATGCTGATCCCCCATCAGCATAAAATCTCCCAAACCTTCCTGAGGTTTGGTCTGTGGGGAGGATGTAAGAATGTAGATTCTTACAGTAGCATATATGCTACTAATTAGGGTATATAAGTCACCAGAGTGGCTTATGGGTTGTATTATATAAGCCACCCACTAGGGGCACCTGTTGGTAGTGGACAACTATACAGTTGTCCACAAGTAATTAGATAAGCAATCATAACTTTACTTGTAACCACACTAGTCACAGACACCAATAAATATTGGCACAGTCTGTTTCATGTGACGCAATAAGTTTCTTACACCCCCTCCATCTGTTAGAGCTGTAGTTAGAAGAATTTTAACGAAGGACTGCTCAGTATTCACTCACAATATATTGGAAGGGGACAGTGAAGACAACAGTGGTAATAGAGCGATGGAGCAAAAGGGGGAAGGTGATGGTGGGGAGAAAAGTCGTCAATGTTTCCAGCGAACTATATACCTCTGCCAGTGCTTGATGACTAAGCAGAGTGGCAGACACATTGACTTTCATTAATTAATATCACTACCTAGATTAAATCGATGAAAGTTTCTAAGTTAAAAGTATGGTTATACCAACTTGGTGACCCATTTTTGTAAGCAAGTTGGAGTCATGATTAGCAGATGTTTTTGTGCATACAGTCATGCATTTGAGATGTAAGACAGCTCATATTTATAATATGTAGATATTTGTACCTAATCTAAGCCACAAGCACATGATGTACTCATATGCTCCAAGGGGCTGTGATTATCAGACCAGCTCAAATATGATCAAAGGCACTTGGATGCATTTGAACCTTCCAAATTCATAATGTAGGTGTACATTGTGAACACATGTTTGTGCAAGTGATGGTTACATGTACTCTTAAGGAGTCTTATGTATTGGAAACACAAATACCCAACCCTAAAACGCGGTGAACGCGTGAGTTTATATAAATAGGCTTTACGTCCTTGCCCCACATACTCCAGACTTGTGAAAAATGCAGGAAAACGTCACTATGCCGACACGATATTTATAAGTAAGCAAAGCTCTAACAATCTAGTTGTGGTATTAAGAAGCATCTAACGCGGTGTGTTTCTCCGGTCCATCCGCTAACTGCTTGGTCCAGTCGAAGGCGTACTGTTTCGCAGGTGCCCTCCAACTAGCTATGGCACTCAAGGCAGGTGATCCCCAGTCAAAATATTCGTGGGTAGAGAGATCCGAAGGGCCATCTATAAAAATCACCAGCCCCTCGCCCTCGGGTTGGATAAAGCCAAGGCGAACTCCAGATTGGATGAGTTCTCGTAAAGGGTTATAGAAACCTAGTACATTCAGTATCACCACCGCTGGTATGCATTAGATATCAATAACTGGCGCGGAAGAATATCGACATACGCTTCTCATGCATTCCAATCTGCGACCAAGTGGTGACCTCAAGAAGCTGAGCCATTTATTAGCAACTGATAAATATTAACACGTTACTGCTGAACTAACCTCCTCAAATGTCCCAAATCCTCCTGGAAGACCAATAAATCCACGAACACGTTTAGACATCTCTACTTTCCTTTCATGCATCGAGTGAACTACAATTGTCTCCACCTGTTAGGAGAAGGACGAATGTGCCACATTAATGTCTTCTGATGAAGTCTAATGAAGCAGAGCATTCTCACCTGCTCCCTGCCGCGTTCATGCAACAACACGTATTTGTCCTCTTTACCATTTGTCTCATTGCTAGCTTTGTGTACTTCCTTGCCATCCTTTACCATAGCATATGGTACAACCCCTGTTTTTAAAGGAATCAGTAAATCGACTAGTATCTAAAAAGTTTATTACTGGCCTGTGACTTTAGCCCCAGCTTCGAGGGCGGCTCCTGAGGCGGTACCCATAATCCCTTTGCTACCTCCTCCATATACAAACCCTGTCCCGGATCTGGCAATAGCGACCCCGACAGCTGTGGGAATAGCTGGTAGTGAGCAAAGAAACTAAGAAATGGTACCAATACAAACATCTAGCGGCGTGAGTAAAGGCCGGCTCGTTTCCTGGTCTCGATCCACAAAACACAGCAACTGCATTAGGATAGGATATCGAAGACATTTGGGATGAAAGAAATCAGAAATATTGATGCGGGACAAGGACAAGGCGTTGCCCTTGCATGTAATTGTGTCCCAATCGATAAATAGAATCGGCTGTGCTCTACGCTCGCGAGGCGCTTGCTGCTCACCGCACGCTCTTTACAAGGAATATATACAACTCTTTTTTACAAACTCAAACAAATAGTCTATATGGTATGGACAATGGAAGGAGCCTCTTCCTAGCTTTGTGGACTTTGTGGTACAGTATCAGAGCTCCAGTAGTAAGAGAGAAAAGATTCAAATATAGTGCTCCAAGCGTTAGCCTTCGCGCCATACTATCATAGTATACTTGAGGCGATAGTGTCATGGCAAGAAAAATAGCGACCAGGAAAAACTAGCGAGCCACTTCAGAACCGTGTCATAGTTTTCTTCTTTCAGGCTTATCACATCTTTGGAGATTTAATCAAAGTGACGGAGGACCTGTACCTGCCTGAATGGAACAGATAGGTATAGGAATATCAGGTTCAAAACGGTAATGTTTGGTGCCTACACATGAGGCATCAAGCGCGCGATTCATCAATAGTAAAACCGATCATTTTGAGACAAACGCACAGTTTTAACTTAAAATCAGTGTCCCCTGCCTTCCTCTATAATTACACTCGACCAATAGCCTGACCAAACCTATGTCTGTGGGCTCCTTAAAATAGTCCATCAAGCACCAGCCTCTTAACCGAGGTTCGGCGAAATAACCTTCTTTATGTGCCATGTCCTCGTGAGTTGCTTCAGATCCCGAAAGAAGACCAAGAACCCATTTGCCGACCCTCGAGTTTACTCCTTCAACACCGAATCCCCATGAGGGCCAACCAAAGCCACAAGCTGCAAGCTGGGGAAGAGCAAGGAGAGACGAGGCACTGAGAAACGCAATTGAGAGAGTAGGAAAAGTCGAAGAGCTCGGTTGAAGGAGAATGCTGGAAGCCCTGGATGCTTTCTCAGGAATAGCTAGAAAGTTCGAGATCTAATCATGGGGGTCTTGAGCAAAGGTTTCTGAAGCTAGTCAAACAGTCTTACGTCATACCTGCTGAAACGTCAACTCAAAGCGGGGAAGCATAACAAATTAATTTACCAATCGTGCGTTTTCACCTGTGTTCCTTTCAGCCACCATTCGAAACCATCTTCACTGGAATCAGGCCAAGTAGTTGGATGTATCCCGAGACCTTCCAAGCCGTTCTCCCAACCCTCGCCATCTCCAAATCTGCTGAAGAGCACAACTTTACCTCGGACTTCTCCTAAGGTTGGTATGCGGTTCTCCAAAAACCACATGTCTCTCCCACCAGGGCCGTTATAAACGGCTTTCTGGACAAGTTGCGAAAACAATAATGAAGCTTGGTCTTCTTGCTTGACCGATAAAACGATGGTTTCGGTTTTACCCGCTGGCGAAGTTAAGAATATATGCACGGCCTTTAAGATGTCCAAAAATGGAAGCTTCTGGGGATATATACCATGGTAAGATAGCAATACACCATTGATGATGGATAGCCGAATATCTAGAACTCGAATGCCTGATGAAAATTGACAAGATAGAGGTGTGCTTGGGTTTTGGCATTGACTGACTGGCCAACCAAAAAATGCAACGCTAAAAGGAGATCGGTATTAAACGAATTATAAGAAATGGATATCATGGGACTCACGAATTATGGGTCCCTAGTGCGAGTTCAGAACTGTTCTTTGACAATAAAGACTACTTGCCTGGAAGCATTAGGGAGGATAACGGAAGATGCGACGGCATGTCCGCTAGGAAGGAGGATAAAGAACGAATAGGAAAAACGACCAGCTGATGATGTTTCTTCGTTAACTGATTGAAACATGTCAGATTGACGCATTTAAGGCCGGTATAGTGCATACTGCTCTTCTATATGCTGTGAAAGGAAGGGTGGGCTCTCCCTTGATAAGGTCCCATTCATACCTCGAAAAGGCCTTGCGTCTAGGGAGCTTTACAGAAGCCGACCATTCTGTTCCTTGAAGTCCTTTCTCAGTGACCGATATATTCCAAAACTTTAGTGTTTGGGTGGATGTCCGGGTTTTATGCGTAAGTGTTTCACTGCAAGATGGATTGATTACGTGGGTATCGTGAGTATCTATGTCCAGAGTTACTGCTAGGATATCGTCGGTGCGATTGACCACAGAGAGGTGATACATAGTGGCCTTGTCACGCGTGACTCAAGATTTCGACATTTGAGTCATTTGCTACAATTTGCCACGTCCCCAAAGCCTGTCTTTAGGTTGACGGTGTTCTCAAGCATGTCTTCCACAGTTACCCCCTCCACTGCAGATAATCTTGCATCAGACCTTAGTCAAACTTCTATGCAAGAGCCTACACCGTGCGTTAGTTCGTGTCAACAGCTAAAAGAGTTACCAAATTTTTGACTTGACTTTTTCCGATATTCCAGATCGACTAATGCCGATTTGCTTGGAGTTCCGTCAGAAAACTTAGAGTCTGTTTCAGCCGTGAAACCGACCGCGAGTACGGGAGGTACAGAACAGGTGGTCACTCCCTGGGATGTTCAAGGCCAAGTGGGGGAGGATGGCCAGCAGCTTGCGATCAATTATGATAAACTCATAGATCAATTTGGCACCCGGAGAGTGGACACTGCGTTGTTAGAGAGATTCGAGAAAGTCACCGGGCATAAACCTCACCCACTCCTTCGTAGGGGCGCTTTCTTTTCTCACCGGTGCGCACCAATTGTTTGATCTCACTAGACGGCTCTCACCAAGTGACCAGAGAACTAGACCGAATTTTGGACCGGTTTGAACAAGGCAAACCCTTTTATTTGTACACAGGTAGAGGTCCGAGTAGCGACAGCATGCACCTTGGACATATGATTCCGTTTACGTTCACAAAGTATGTTGGATATTTTGCCAACGAATTAACCTCTGAACCTTACCAGGTGGCTACAAGACGTCTTTGACGTACCATTAGTTGTTCAATTGACGGGTGATCCATTATTTGCCACAATCACCGTCAGCTGACCATAGTGATAAGATGATGAAAAATTTTTGTTCAAGCATAATCTCAAAGTCGAGCAGACATATGCTTTCGCGAAATTGAACGCGAAAGACATTATTGCCGTAGGCTTCAAACCCCACAAAACTTTCATTTTCAGTGATTTCGATTTCGTTGGTGGTGCATTCTATCGCAATGTTTCCAGGATCTCGAGACAAATCACGATCACTCAAGCTAAATCAACTTTCGGATTTCAGGATTCGTAAGCAACTATGCTACACTAAAAGAAACGTTCTCATTGTTTTATCATAGCGATAACATTGGAAAATGCCATTTCGCCGCTATTCAAGCTGCGCCTTCGTTTTCCAACTCATTTCCTCAGATATTCGGCGAGCGATCAGATATTCCATGCCTGATTCCGTGCGCTATTGATCAGGTATTCCCCCCGCCCCTCACGGCTTCCATCAGCTTAATCTTTCATTTAATTCAGGACCCATATTTTCGCCTCACGAGAGATGTGGCTACTAAACTCAAATATCCCAAGCCGGCTTTACTACATTCCAAATTCTTTCCTGCTTTGCAGGGCCCCCAATCTAAAATGTCTGCTTCCGACACCAACAGTAGTATCTTCATGACCGATACGCCGGCTCAGATAAAAAACAAGATTAACAAACACGGGTTTAGCGGTGGCCAGGAAACCCTTGAAGAGCACCGACGGTTGGGTGGCAACCCTGACGTGGACGTCAGCTACCAGTACCTGAGTTTCTTCTTAGACGATGACGATGAATTAGAGAAGTTGGCGAAGGTAGGTATTTCTTTGTCATTATTTTCACCATGATCCTCATAACATTCATCAGGCCTATCGTTCGGGAGAACTCCTCACGGGACAATTAAAAGATCGGTGTGTGAAGCTGCTGCAAGAATTTGTGCAAACATTCCAAAAAGTGAGTCTCGCACGTTCCATGGACTACCTGCGTCAGGTAATCTGTTTCTCTTAGCGCAAAGCAAAAGTGACCGATGAAGAATTACGGTTTTTTATGGATCCGACACGGAAAATTGACCCGAGCGTTCAACCCAGAGTATTATCTTAATACCTGCCTCGTGTACAAGCACAACGGAAGCCTGCCGTTATGACGTATTTTTTCATGTCGCAACGTTATGATTTTCAATAGGTCACGATCGTAAGAATTCGCGAGTCATTGTTACACCCGCCTCTCATATACCACACAACTCAACGAAGTTACGACGCAGATTACGTGCAGGTTGAACGTAGAAACGCTCGATATAAGCTTCTGTGAGATCCCTGTGAGCCAAGGATGTTAACATCATGAAGACAAAATATGCGTTTGAAATCCTCGGATCATGATGCGCGACAACATATGGCACACCTTATATGAATAGCCTAGAGAAAAATGTAGGTAGCCATATCTTCATCACTTGCTAATTGTGCGAAGATGGAAATTATGATGCATTTAATTAATCTATGGCGCCAGACGAAACGCTCACGCTGCGGGTCTGGCTGCGGGTTTGACACATTCTAAAACCTTGCATGTAAATGAGGCCATTGAGAGGCCAGCGCAAGAGGAAGAGGAAACATTAATTTCTGTGATTCATAGTACAAATAGTACTAGAGTGGTTGACCTTGAATATTTGAATTCTCGGAGGTCGGTCCCACCCCCCTCTTGGAAGGAAGTCGTAAAAGTTGACTTGGGGACTCACCACAACTCTACGGGTCCATATATGTAAGTATATCTTGGTGAGTGGATGGTTTCCACCACGCTTACGTCAGCACAGATTGGCTATGGCTTCCGAGATGCCTTCAACCAATGCGTCTCGTTCCTCCGAGTCTGACTTGTTTGGAAAGGATGATTCCGAGTTTTTGGAAGCACTTGGAAAAGTAGAGATTCCCGACGATACGCCACTCCCTCCTGAACTTCGAAAAGAAATTACTCTGTCCTCAGATCTCTTCGGAACAGAGGACTCGGACTTCTTGGAGGCGTTATCTCGCACAGATCTCCCAGGTGATGCAGTTCAGCCTCATCCCACGACGATAACCGGCGTCACCATGAAGGAAACCGCTAATCTTACAACTGGAAAACGCAAACGATCAGCTAGTAGTATTGATATCGAAGAACCGTCTCCCTCACTCGCACACATTATTGGTGCTTCTACAGATATTACTCCCACACAGACTGATATTTATGGCCCATCTAAATTTGGTGACTTTGGCGAGTACATGCATCGCAAGCGTGCCAAGTTGAGCATCCAGAATAATGAGATCGAAGACTCCACTGTTGAAAAAAGCACACTATTTCAAGGCCTTGCGTTATATGTACGCAATATTGTTGCTCATTGTTTTCCGGACCTTGGTGTTGCTTAAACACTGAACTAGGTTAATGGCAAGACGACTCCTTCTGTCCAAGAATTACGCAAACTTATTGTAAAGCATGGTGGCATATTTCACCCCTATCTGGATCGAAAGAAAATGGTGTACGTCTACTTAGGCTTTAGAAGTTTATTGTAACTGAGACTCGGACTCCGCTCTGCAGAACACATATAATTGCCTCGAATCTGACACCTTCCAAGGTGCTCGAGTTCAAAAATATGAGGGTTGTGACGCCCGAATGGCTTTTAGAAAGCATCGAAGCGGGTTCCGTTTTACCCTGGAGAAACTTCATTATAGGTGCTGCAGATCGACCTGATGTGTCGCAGGGCGTAGTCAAGGCCACACAACTGCTTAATAGAGAACCGTTATTGGAGAATGAAAACGTATCGCGAACCGAACCAACCCCTACAACAAGTGGATCATCAAAGTCACCGCCAAATAAACAACCGGCGTACAGTGCTGATCCTGTTATCAAAGGAGAGGCCTCTCGCATTCCATCGTATGCTTCCCATGATTCTAATCCATATGCCAAGCGAAAAATGGAAGATCCACAATGGCGAGCTGAGAATACTGCAGTTGCTCCAGGATTTATTGAAGGGTATTATCGAAATTCCAGATTGCATCACCTTTCCACGTGGAAAACAGAATTACAGGACCTAGTGGCTAAGGCAGTTGAACGGGTTGAAAATGCCGAAGAGCGCGAGGAATTTGACCTCGATTCTTTGAAGGGGACCACCAGTGGAACTAGTATGAGTGGTGTGCAGTTTCGTAGACCGGGCTCTCCCAGGAAGGGCAAATCAGCCAAACCGGTTAGGCAAACCATCATGCATTGCGATTTTGATTCCTTCTTCGTTTCTGCTGGTCTAGTGGACCGGCCTCACCTCAAGGGGAAGGCTGTTGTTGTATGCCACTCTCAAGACGGGCAGGGAGGTGGATCAAGTACCAGCGAAATAGCCAGTTCAAGTTATGAAGCTAGAAAGTTCGGGGTCAAGAATGGGATGAGGTGTGCCATACTTCATAGTTGGGCCTCGGGTAATTTTTAATATCGGCCGTGTCCACAGCCTTGGTCAAGCCAGGAAACTTTGTCCCGACTTGTACACAATACCTTATGAATTCGAGCAGTATGTTATATTCTACACCATTGCTCATCATACTCATTCAGGATTGAAAGATACAAGCGTTTCTCCCTACAATTTTACACAATTTTGATGTCATATGCTGATGATCTGCAAGCTGTGTCTGTGGACGAAGCACTGGTGGATGTCTCCAGCACTGTGGAGAATGCTCGACGTGCTGCACCGGCAGACCAGGACACTGACTTTGCCAAGGAATTAGCAGAAGTCATTCGAACAAAGGTGCGAAATGCGACAAAGTGCGAAGGTTAGAAGTCCTCTTATATCAATTGAAAAACAAGTTTATACCTCATTCCAAGTGAGCATTGGAATTTCTCACAATATTTTGCTAGCACGAGTGGCAACCCGTCGTGCGAAACCCGCGGGATCTTACCATATTCTCCCGGAGAATGTATTTGAGATTCTCGCCCCACTCGACATCGAGGATTTGCGAGGATTCGGTTGGTCCACAAAGAGTAAACTTGAAGCTAAATTTGGTGTTACCACGCTTGGAGAATTAGTCAAACGACCTAAAGGAGCCCTATGTGATGCTTTAGGAAAGAAAACAGGCGAAACGTTATGGAAAGCGGTTCGCGGAATCGACGACACTAAAATCGAGTCGGACCGAGTGAGAAAGTCCGTGTCATGCGAGATAAATGTACGTGCCGCTTTTGTCCAAGCCCCATCGCTCAATACCATCTGGCCCTCTATCATTTCTAGTACGGCATTCGTTTCGAAAATGATGGAGAAGTGGAAAAGTTTGTTCATGGTGTAGCAACAGAAGTTTCGGACCGTCTAAAAAAGATAGAAATGCGTGGACGCTCCTTGACTCTAAAGGTTATGACACGAGATCCGAAAGCACCAGTGGAGGCAGCAAAGGCAAGTATTGATCTTTGCCAATATGTTACTCTTTTAAACCATTCAAGAAAGTTTCTCGGCCACGGGATGTGCAATATCACCAATAAAACTGCGCCCTTCGCAGGACTAGATGGACGGTCAACGGCCGACCCAGCTGTCATTGGCCAATGTGCCTGGAGACTTCTGAAAGGAATGCACATTGATCCTAGGGAGCTTAGAGGGGTTGGAATTCATGTTCAAAAATTAGAGAAGACGACTCGGAATGCGCCGGCAGGAGACCAGTCAGTTTTATCTTTCAAACTATCAGGTGATGTCATAAAAGAAACTCCTCAAATCGAGGGAGAGGAAGCAGATACTCACCCCGTCGTGGTCGTCGACCCTCCATCGCAGGACGCCCTTGGGGATTTTATTTTGCCCCAAAATGATAACCAACATCTAAAGCCTGATTCTGCACCAGTAGCGCTCCCCTCATTTTCCCAAATTGATCTATCTGTTCTGGAAGCATTACCCGCAGATATTCGCGCTGAGCTTGAACGAGAATATGCAAATGCTGACTCTGGACAACCTGTTGCCGGTCCATCTCGCCAGCCTGATGCACAACCGGAAGCAGTAGTTAAGGACAAACCCCCACAGGCACCTTTAGGAAATTACCCCCTTGCCGACATTGCCCGCATAACGCGACAGCTTGCACCCAAGTCGTCGTCAATTAGCCCCTCAAAGAGGCTGCATCCCTTGTTTGTCAAAAGAACGGCTCCCAGCGGGATCAAAGTTGGACTTTCAGAGCTAAAGCTGTTCAATATTGACCAGGAGGTATGGGATGAACTTCCAATTGAGCTACAGCGAGAGCAACTAGCAGCCCTACGAGCTGCAAATGTTGGCACAGGCATGGCGATACGTGCGAGTATGAGCACACAGGCGAAGCGAGAGCGGATTCTTATGCGTTGGCGGACACGCGGACGATCGCCCTCAGTCGGCATCAGAGGTCAACGGCTCGAAATCTTTGCGAAGGGTCTCGAACTACCTACATTGAAGCAACGAGGAAAAATCAAAAGCGAAGAAATGCGGGTAAGTGAGACGGACGATATTCAGGCAATCATTAGTCAATGGGTGGAAGGGTTTGAAGAGGATGGGCCGCGGCAGGGTGACGTCGAATATTTCGGTAAATTTCTGACGCGGTGTGTCGAGACAGATGTGGGAGCAGAGAGGGGTGTGAGTGCTATGAAATGGTGGAGGATTCTTTTGCGACAGCGGTGGGCCCAGATCGAGGGGACGTGCAGTATAGGTAGGGGTACAACAGATGTAGAGGGTGAGGCGGGACGGGCATGGTGGTATGCGTTCTGGGAGGTGAAGAAAAGAATGGATGAGGTCGTGAAGAAGCAATATGGAGGGCGGTTATCTTTGAAGTAACTGGGTTGCTGGTTTATGTTTATGTTCTAATTATTTCAGTAGACTTGATCGTCTGGAGGCCTGGTCCCTTGCGCAAGGAATATATCCACCACCCTCCCTTCCTTCCTCACATTCTCTATGATTTCGAACTCAAAATCGACAAGGCCAGCCCGCTGAAAAGAGTTTCGAATCTCAGTTTCTGTCAACCCACCTTTGTGAACGACGGTATGGTGATTATGGCCGACACGCCGACCATGATGGGAGTGTGCGCGGGGCTGGCAAAATTCATGCGAGTACTGTCCTTTGAGTAAATCTGAAACGAGAAGACTGCCTGTCTCAGGCTTTAGGAAGGAGGCGAGCAGGCGGGTCGTGGCGTCGATAGATAAAAAATGGTGATATGCTTGGGAACACTGCAGTACTTGTTTAATATTCAGCAAAATTATTTAAATCAAGGTCTGACGTTAATGGAATACGCACGACTATGACATCAAACAACTTGCCTTCTAGTTCACGGTGTTGTTCGTGAAGGTCTACGCATATCGCATGCATTTCTGTCACGCTCATATTATAAAAAATCCAAATTCCTCTTCCTACAAGAAATAGGGACGTGGGGGCTGACCTTCAGCCGATATGCCTTGATTGTCCACCTTACTGTTGTATTGTTCTACGGCGGCAGGATCAATGTCCACACCCATTATGCATTTGCAGTACGGGGCGAGTTTTTGCGATAGTGCGCCTTGGAGGGGAAACGGTGAGCAATATAATTCAAAGTCATGGCATTGAACGGGCGTGGGGGCAGAGCAGTGAGTGTTCGGTAGTTTCGAGTGAGAAGTAAATTCATGTTATGGAGAGTGTAAATACCTAATCCGCAAGCATAATCCAATACGAGGGTAGAATCTTCATTGAAGGATACAGCATTCAACATCGCATCTGCAACTGCCGACGTGACATGACGTCTGATTTGAGCAGAAGATTTCGGGACCTCAGGGGCATCTGGGGCAATTGTACAGTTAATTTGTTTGCAAGACACGTCGATTAAGAAGGGAAAGCATAGACTTCGTGCAAAGGCGACCATTAAGATTGAACTCACCAACACCAATTGGCATCGAGCAGCTCTTGTTTTCAGCGTCGCTTAACATAGTATCAAAGCACTCTTCTGCTATAGCGGTGGGTTACTCATTTACTCAAACACCCTGAATTCAGCACAGCCGGAGTAGCTTTCACTCACGTTGACAATTCCGTTGAGCTTGTCGAGTACAAGATATGTAATATGTAACATAACTCCGACATTTGCAAATGCATTCTCATACTCTTCGACGAATAGCATCGGACGCATAATTGCATAAAGAATAACATTAATACCAGTTTTGTCCCGTTAGAGAACGCGTGTGGCCACTCCACTTGACGCGCTGAGATCCGGTTGTTTCGGGTGCTCAGGCAAGTTGATAAG
This sequence comes from Ramaria rubella, assembly GCA_015039355.1. Taxonomy (NCBI): domain Eukaryota; kingdom Fungi; phylum Basidiomycota; class Agaricomycetes; order Gomphales; family Gomphaceae; genus Ramaria; species Ramaria rubella. Next base: position 123,156 of record MU134492.1, read on the forward strand.
CCAAAAAAAAAAGGATAGACGTTGCCTTGACAACGCCAACCACCGAGGAGACCCTCTTTAACTGGCTGCAAACACGATCGAGTTAAGTACCATCAGAGTAGGTTCAAGCGCCAGTCTCGATGCGCAGTCCACGACGGGAGTTCTTGGCAGTCCCGTCGACGGATGACCCAACTACTCGCTGAGGGATGATATCTTCAATTAGGAAGGTGTTTAACACTTCAAGTAGATGTCCTCTTCCCTATTGCCGTTCAGAGCTATGTTCTCATTATTCTGCCTCGCCAAGGGTGTGGCGAAGCCTGGTGAAAGATGGCAGACTCGCAGCCCAGCTGGGTCGCAAGTTCTCGCACTCGTCAAGCATTTGGCATATGACTGACGTGCAAGGTATTCTGAGTCAAAACATCACTTGATGTAGTTCTGCTCTGAATTATCGACGTATACTTACTTAACTTCTCTAGATGTGTCAAGAACTTGATCACGTAAATTCGGAGGTTGCTTCAAGTTGGGGTTACAGTAATGGAATGTGCAGAAGTATACCCGTGCATTGGAAGAGCAGTATAACGTCTAATATGCTTTTGTACGTGTGCGGGAAATGAGGCGGTGGTGCAAGAGAAATTTGAAAATAAAAGAAATACTTGCAGACTTGCGGGGTTTGAAGTTAGAGACACTGTTGTTGACAGTCGCGCACTACCGTGACGGATAATCTCGACACATACCCTCTCAACCAAGCACCTTCAACTCACCTCCCCTAGATCGTCTGTGAGCCACAGAGACTGCCCCTTTATTTTCGTACTCTTTCATGCATGTTAACCTTCCTCTTCTAAGGCCGTACTCGACGTTTCATTCCACGCCTCTTCTAATCGCAACCACCCTCACCAACTTCTCACGCAACCTTGCGTCTGCCGTTACCGCACTCGAGTTTGTTATTTTCCCGTGAGTGTTAATTCTACGAGCATAATGCATGGGGATCAGGCTGTGTAGCATCGATGTGTCGGGCCGCTTCCGAACAGCCTACTGTTACCCATCACAACTGTTGTGTGCTATTCAACGTCCTGTCTTAACGTATTTCCACAGGCCCTCTCTCTGATATAAGAGTCTCCAAGTTATGCAGACAATCAAATGTGTTGTGGTTGGCGATGGGGCAGTCGGCAAGGTACGTGTGTTATGGCAATTTGCAATTTTGTGGCTGTTAACATATAACCTGAAGACTTGTCTCTTAATCTCGTACACTACGAACAAATTTCCGAGTGAATATGTGCCAACGGTTAGTCTACACACTCACAAGGCGTACTTTATAGGCTCACGTCACCCTTTAGGTTTTCGACAACTATGCTGTAACGGTCATGATCGGGGACGACCCGTATACACTGGGCTTGTTTGATACAGCCGGTATGCATTTTCTCTTGCTTATCTATTTTTACCGAACGCGCGTATTCCATAGGGCAGGAGGATTATGACCGTCTGCGACCTCTATCGTACCCGCAGACCGATGTGTTTCTGGTGTGCTTCAGCGTAACGTCACCCGCATCGTTTGAGAATGTCAAGGAGAAGTGGTTCCCAGAGGTGCATCATCACTGCCCAGGTGTACCGTGCCTTATTGTGGGCACTCAGGTCGATTTGAGGGACGACCCGCAGGTGATGGAAAAACTTTCGAGGCAGAAGCAGAGGCCTGTCACAAGCGAAGCAGGAGAGAGACTGGCTCGGGAGTTGGGGGCCGTGAAATATGTAGAGTGTTCCGCACTCACGCAGAAAGGGCTCAAGAATGTGTTCGACGAGGTGAGTTTGTGTTCTTCGATATTTGTATCTCGTGAACTAATGTGATGCTCGTAGGCCATTGTTGCCGCTTTGGAACCACCGGTCGTGAAGAAAACGCGCAAATGTTTTATTCTCTAAATGATCACGACCGTCACCTTTTGCCCTTACACGATAGCGACGCCCATGACATCTCTGCACCCTTTCTCTCGATATTCCCTCCCTCTCTTACAGCTTCCACCCCCCAATACGCTTACTTTCGCGCTTATTTCTCACACTGGAAGACCGGGTATTTTAGCTGAGGTGTTGATGCTGCTCCCATTTTGTACATGCGATATCCTGGGCGGTGCTGGGGCCTCTTAATCTGAGTTTCCTATGACGCTTATATTGTTCTATTTCGTGTTGCCATTCTTCATTTTCTGTTCGCGACACTGTACTTCGACACGCTTGGCGCGCTTTTCCTGCAGCAAAGCACACACATACTCGGACAGAAAACACGGCGAGATTATGAGTGCCGCAAGCGTGAGTGCCGCCAGCGTGACTGCATACAAATGGTCTATCATCTCTAAACTTTTAAAAATCGTGAGAAGTTACATAAAGTCTATTGAAGCTAGAAAAACTGCTTGTTAGCAAGCGACCTTGAACCAAGGAACTAAAGTACCATCAAAGAGCGTTTATGACACGTCATCTCTCAGCACAATGTCACAATGTCATTAAGCAGGGTAGCTGGTTGGTCTAAATTTCATGGACAAATTAAAAAAACACCAACACAGAAAAAAGGTTGGCACTTAGGACTTAACTTACTTGGGAATGGTGTACGGAGGATAATATCCAGAGGGTTGGCTCCGCGTGTGATAGTGACCGTCAGCCACTTCTTCCGCACGTCGCTTGAGATCTGAGACAGTAAGCTGTCTCTTTGCGATAGCCGGGTTACTCTCGCGTTTGGGATATGGGTAATAACCACTCGGCACGGGGGCAGGCGCAGTGGCCGCAAGGAGGGGGAGGGCGGCGAGAACATAAATGAACTTCATCTCTATGAAGGAGAGGAGAGGGTGACGGGTGCAAGGAGATCCAAGCTGCATTCTGGACGCACGAGCAGCACATTTTATAACGTAGCCGCGCTACATACATACGTATATATGCGCTATGCGGTGAACGTTTCAAACGCTGATGATGACCGGGCTTCCGAGAGGCGTGCGAATCAAATAATTTTTGATAAAGGGATTCGAGGGTGACGATAGACTGGAATTCGCGCTTGACCGGCCATGATCATATAGGAGCACGCCGCATAAATGGCCTATGAATCTGGCACTTACCTGCACTAGATGTGTTGCTTGTAGGAGATTGTGGGTAATAATGAGCACTACCCAGTGGTAGATGTTCGTAGATCTAAGTTGCAGGGTAGCAGTGGCGGGGCTGTATACCCGAAGACGCCGGGAGGCCGCAGCGGGAGATAAGAACTCTGCTGATGGTAGCCCGTCCATTGAAAGTTTTGTTGCGAGAGGTAGTCGCTGGTATCTGACGTCACAGCCGTATGGCTGCAGAAATAGTATAATAATAATAATAATCTGTTGGTGAACTCTCCTTTCTTATCCCAAAAGACTCCTCCATTTTGAGTTTATCATGACGAAGGAGCTAGTCCGGCATTCAACGCACGTTGATCGATAGTGCTGGCCTATTTCATTTTCAGGTTCATCAGTTATCGGCCGATACAAAATCTTCAGGCCAACATATCTATTATGGGAGCCATAGGTGATACATGAAGTTAGAGGGCCAAAGCCACGATATAGAATATCTAAAGATGGTGACATTCACCATTCCGACACTCCTATTCTCGCACACAATTCGAGCGGGAAAGCACATAACATATTATAAAGTAGTTCCAGATGAAAGTTAGGCGCAGAGAGCGATCGTGACGAAGTCAATGGGCGTCTGTGTGCGTGACAGCATTGAACTTGGAGAATGTCCAGGCCGCAAGATGACAGGAATCAGGAGGCCACCGTGTATCTGGTAAGAGATTCTTTATCATTTTCAAATCACAACTTCAGCGTCTTTTAGGGGAACCTTGATGAGAGGTGTACCGATGCGTTAGTCTGGGAGCTCATGCTCCAGGCTGGACCAGTTGGTGAGCCTATAATCATTTTTTTGTTGTCTAGAAGATCACCCTCATTTTCTTCTATAGTCAATGTGCATCTGCCGAAGGATAGAATTTCCATGGCACATCAGGGGTACGGCTTTTGCGAATTCTTGACAGAGGAAGATGCAGAGTACGCATGCAAAATTATGAACCAGATAAAACTTTGGGGCAAGCCTATACGCGTGAACAAGGTGAGCAACTTGAATGCGCGGAACATGCTAGAGGTTAACAGACAGTGTGCGCTTGCAGGCATCATCCGATAAGAAACAACTCGACGTAGGGGCAAATCTCTTCATTGGCAACTTGGACGACAATGTCGACGAACGCCTACTCTATGACACTTTCAGTGCGTTTGGCGTTATGTCTACCACAGCCAAAGTGAGCAATTCCTCTGTTTGTTGCAAGTCCCACGATCACACTCATGTTTATGTAGGTGGCACGAGATCCTACAACTGGCACCTCCAAAGGTTATGGTTTCGTCTCTTTCTCAGACTTTGAGTCCTCCGATGCCGCCATCGAATCCATGAATGGCCAGTTCCTAATGAACAAAGCTATTTCCGTACAATACGCTTTCAAAAAGGACGGCAAGGGCGAGCGCCATGGCACTCCCGCTGAGCGTCTTCTCGCCGCGCAAGCCCGCAAAAACAACGCCCTCCCCGCGGCTATACGCCCCCCCGGTGCCCCGCCCGGCATGATGCCTTTCCAGGGGCCTTATCAAGGCCAGTTCGCAGGTATACTGGCGCAGCCGCCACCACCACCGGGCTTTACCCCTCAACCCGTCGCACCTATGCCGGGTGGAATGCCTCCGCCTCCCCCCAACATGCCCGTTTTCAATCCTGCTGCTGCTGGTTTTGTTCCTCCGCCGCCTCCACCGCCAGGGTTCGGTCCACCTCCGGGTATGATGCCGCCAGGTATGCAGCCGGGTATGATGCCGCCTATGGGCATGATCCCCCCGGGCATGATGCCTCCAGGCATTCCACCCCAGTTCGCAAGTGGGCCGAATGCCATGGGCCGGTGAGTCGTGCTTTGTAGATCAGTGTTTTATTGTAGTCTATCCTAGGATATTCCGAGATATGTCGTACAAATCCAAGATGCTCAAAAATACATTGTACAGGCGATTCAGCGACGCTCTCGTACTTTGAACCATACGCTAAATATCACCATCAAGCCAAAACCGGCAATGAAGGCGAAGAGGACGAGAACATCGCGGTAATAGTTGTTCGCCCCAAAGCCGAATAGCTGCACGAATGTATCGACATCGCCATTAGGATGTGAATGAATAATGCTTACCAAGTTCATAATGAGACTCGCCGAGACCGACACAGGTACACCCTGCAATGTATCCTCGATCATCAGACCCGAGCCTACCTCGTTAACGCTTAATGCCTGTGAAAGATTATTCAATGGCGTCTCTAGAATGCTTTGTTTTTACCTCAAGTGTATATTTGAGTGGCGCGAGCCATTGAAGCCAGCGAAGCACAGGCGGGATAGAGTTAAGGTGCACAAAAAACCCTGCGTAAGTTTGCTGATAGAGTGCCGTGAGTGCACTTAGCAGAATTGCAACACCGCCATTGCGGAACATGCATGCCAAGAGGAAGTTCTAATGGTGATTTGAGAGTTTAGTATAAGCAGCCGATGAAATGAGAACATACGAAGAGTGTCATAACCATCGAGTACAATACAAGGATAAAGAGGAATTTGAAGAAATGCGCGGCATCATGTGCCAGACCTGCCATCCAGTAAGTGCTATTTTTAAAGCATCGAGTCAGTGTCAGCGCATAGAGACATAAAAAAGGACGCACATGCTAGACACAATTATGGTGGGAATAATCCGCAAAGGTATCATATCGAAAACAATCCGGGACAAAAGCCAGGCAGTAGGGCTACAGAAGAGTTTAGTACACCGCGAGTAACTAGAGCGAGAACTGGTATCGTAACCTATAATACGACGCAGCGCGTTCACGTAAGAATAGCGGCCTGACTTCGACCAGGTTATATAGAGCAGAAAGCGACGAGAAAGCAATAAGAGCACCCTAAACCGTGTAGTGAGCCATGTAACAGACTCTGTATGATAATACTAACCAAGAAGAAGAGACATCCGACGCGAGACTGGAAACCCGCAATAGTGATGCCTGTTTTGAAATATAATCCACCTATATAAAGGCATATGTTTATGGCATGTAAAAAGAAAGCATCACGCATACCAACAAATACTCCAAGGACAGATGCTATAACTATATGAGTAAGAAACAGTGTTTTGTCCCTTAAATTCATGGTCAGTTTGCAATAGAAGGAGTCATGGAATTAAAGCACCTTTTAAGAGTCTTCCACTCCCGCCCTGAAAGGACCTCGAACTGCGTCAAAAATGTGGTCGCATATGGGCTACGCCTTTGGGCCTTTCCTTCGCTCCCTGCACTAGCGACCAGCCGTTCAAGGCTAGTTTCGTCAGTCGTACCTGCCGCATCTGTCTTTTCTTCGTCTTGTTTCCGTTGCGGGGAAGATCGCCCATTTTGTACAGCAAGAGCGGTCGTCGTTCCAGTGCTTTCCAGACTGCTTGCGACATCTAAGAGCCAGTCTGCTACATTGTAGCCCTCTGGGCAGCGGTCTATCCCTTGCGTTGCTAGGCGTTCCACTGGTACAAGCCCACCAGGCCCAGTATAGAGCGTGCGTCCACGAGAAAGAAGTAGCACGTGCGAAAAGGTTAGATATAGCTTAGAGCTGCACAGGGTAAGCAACCGTGCGAAAATCTGGGACGCGGACGTAGACGCACTTAGGTTGATGGATAGATGCTATGACAGCGGTTGGACTCTGGGGATCATGTGCGATGTCATGTAGCACGCTGGCCACTTTCGCCGCAGAAACTGAATCCAGCCCTTGATCAAGAATTAGCAGACGAGTTTGGAGCTAACAACCTACAAAAACTCACCGCTCGTCGGTTCGTCAAGCACAATCACATCACACCCCGCCACTAATTCACATCCCAAGCTTACCCGCCTCATTTCTCCACCACTAATGCCTCGTCTTTCACCACTTCCTATTCTGACATCGGCTACGCCTTCGAGGCCCAGCTGAGCCAGCACACTTAAGAGACACGGCTTCAGACGCAGTCCATACGGACAATGTTGACTGCTCACCGAGTCACGCGATCTACTTTTGAGGAGTGCGGGATAGACTCCGGTAAGCGAAGCCGAGCAGCAAATAACAGGGTTTCACGAGGCGTCAAAGCCGCAGGCAGGGTGTCAGCCTACAAATGCCGTATTAATTGAAGGACCGCTTGAGAAAGGAAGGCATACCTGATCTACGAATCCAATTCGAGGCTTTCTGACTATATTTCCATTGATATCAAAGAATTCTACCTTCCCGGTCGTTTTTCCTACTTTGCGTTTCCCGGCCAGGATCTCCACCAGTGTAGTCTTTCCCGCACCTGCGGAGTGGTCAATAGTCGATAATCGAACGGAAGATTGCAGACTCACCGCTTGGACCTAGAATAGCCAACATCTCCGCGGGATGCACCGTTCCTTCGGAGTCGAAAGCATCGAGCACCGTCCGTCCGCTATTTTTTTCGCCACGCTCGGCGTCCTTTACTTTACCACCTCGTCCCGAGAGCCCAGCATTAGCCGTTGGAACAATGTATCCAACTTCTTGCCATCGAACGCCAATCCCACCCCGTTTTACAGAACCAGATGTGATCTTTGCTGCTCGTTGCTGTGCGATCTTTCCCAACAGAAGTAATGCTAGTGCAGCTGCAACGAGAGCTCCAACAACTGCAAGCCCAGCAATCACACCTCCACTAAGCTCCTTTGTGGAGGTTGCAGTAGACGAAGTTGTCATGCCTGTCGCAGCATCGATGACCGACTGTGCTACGCACTCACCAAACGTACATCCGGACAAGGAAAGACCTTGGGTTCCGAAGAGTGACTGCAGAACTTGTTGCTTGAAAAAGCAAGATGAGGAACTTGACGAGGAGTTTGCACAGTTGATCTCAAGGGCGCCTGAGAGTGTATTAATTGTCCCAGTAAGATTGAGTTTCTACATGACGGACGGGAATATGAGAAGCTACACACTGAGCAGTTTAATAGATACGCACGCCTCCTGGACCTCCACAGAACGATGTTCCAAACACACAGGTACATTTTAGATCTTCGCAGCTCCAGTTAGTCCCTCCGTTATCGTCCTGCGTACATTGATCCGCGGAACAAAAGAATTGCTCTACGCCATCATAGATAAGTTGAGCATATACAGATCCAGGTGTGCCAAATGATGTCGTATTGGGCAAAGGAGATAGGGAGGAATTGAGGGTACGAAGAATCGTAAGATCAGATCGCAAAGGAAACAGAGATTGAAGAGTAGGATTCTGAGGAAGACTAGTTAGGTTTCTAACATACTTTCAAAAATTTCGTGCGATCACACCAAGACTTGGCAGCTCATTTCTCCAGCCGCGTAGACGTGAGATTGAGCGTTGCATGTCATGGAGGTGTTTTGAATTTGAGAGGGAATAATGCCGACACCAGGTATAGCAGAGGAAGAATGGTTACCCCCCGCGCTGTTGAACGCAGTCTGACATGCACTGGATGTTATGCACACTGCCGGAAGCCATGTAAATGGCTTATTATGAGTAAAACAGACATTGATGCACCATTACAACCCGCTCCGCCCCATCCATCCGTACAACTGCAGCCTGTTATATTGCTATTTGAATTACCACTGGCTTGCGAAAGTGGTCTGTCTGGCCCTGAGAAAATGGTCCCCCCGCATGCGATAAGTTCGCAGGTTGATCCTCCAAAACCTGGAGGGCAAGCGCATGTGGAACCATTTGGCGTTCCATAGTTTTCACATAATTGGGAAAGGACGGTCGTAATGGAGATAACGAACAATAGCAGACGCAAACGCAGCATGAACGCTCTTCCCTGCAGTGGTAGCGATCGAACTTGCCCAAAATGGTTGAAATTCTCACGTGATCATTAGTATGTACCGTATTCACTTTTGAGAAGTTTGTGAAAACAAGACCGGTTTCTTCAAAACTAGTCTGTTGAAACCTGTTGAAACTCACTTGGGAGAACACAAAGATGATTCAGATTACGAAGCGTAGTCGGAGGCCTGACAAAGATTACGTCTTTTTTGAAAGAAAAACCGTCACTGCCGAGTTGGTGCTCTAAAATTGTAACCTTTCTATACAGTAGAGGCACTGTTCCTACTTCTCAGAGTAATTTAAATATTAAGGCTGAATAGTGTGATCCTTTGTTCGATCCCATCCCTTAGACTAAATTTTGAAACCATACCCTCTCATACACTCAACATGCTTCCGTACAAGGTCTTTGCATGCTTCGTCTGCAGTGTCGGGATTATTATTCAAGAAGCATTCGTCCCGTGCAGACTTGGTCTCGGGGCATGCACAGCATCTATTGAAATAGTTGTCAGCCCGATTTCTCAGGAGGATTGTTCTACCCACGGTTTCAACCCTTCTGGATTTAGTGGATTAACCACAGGTGATTTCTCTGCAGAAGGGGCAGTAGAAAGTGAAGAGCCTTTGAACCAAGAGAAGGGGTTAAGAGACGAGAACATCCCCGAGGATGGTTTCAATATTGGTGACCTGTCACACTAGTCACTGTCTCTTACGAGAGGCGATGATCGCATTGACACAGTTGTTTGGATGGATGGACGAGTACGGTATGTGCCATGCCTCGAGCCAATCGTAATATTTTTCAGAGGGGTTGCGAAAGCACGCTCTATGTGTACCGTGGCACTAATTACATTTATTTTTAGTTACATAAGCCTGAGAACAAGTGTACTCTCGCAGCTGAGTGAATTTGTTAGACAGTTTTGACCTCATAGGACTCTAACAGACCGACTTGTTAACCTAGTTCTTCTATCGCACGTCACGCCACAAGAAAGCTTACACTCACTGTTCGCACACTGTTCCTATTGTGCAATCGATGAATGATTAATTGGTTATAAATTCCACACACGAAACTCACCAGAAAGTAACATAGATTATAAATTAGTAATGTGCTGATGATTGCGTGCACACAATCTAGTCTGAAGAAACCCCGATGAACTTACCGATGTAATCACCACGGTTCACTTGGAGCGACTATCAAACTGACGGGAAAGCTGCGTCAGGCTGGGGTGCACTGCGACACAAAAATCATTAACGAGGATAGGTAGTGACTATCGCTTCGTGCGCTTGGCTTCATTCTGGATGTCCAGCAACAGGCGACAGGGATGGTCTAGTGGTGGTGTTGATCCCATCCATCTCGTGCGTCATCGTTCTCCCTGCGTTGGTGACATCCTTGATGCCCTTCGACACCACTAAAAATTGTCAAACTCATAATAACGATAGCAAGGTAAAATGGAGCGCACCGTTAGCCTTGCCTCGTTGGTTGGGTGGCAAAGGCCTAAAATAAGGCTGCGCTAGCCAATGCGGTAGTATCTTTAATCCAGTCGTCTCATCCTCCCGTACTAAACCCGCTAATGGGACATCGCCCACATCGCCCGCTGCTCTCTACCCCGTGCCCTACAGTCACCCAGCCGCACAAACCTCGATCTAAAAAGGAACCCACCTCCATCCTCACACGCATCTCCTCACAGATCGCTTGATATTCATCCAGCGTATCCGACCCACGCATCCGGCCCAGCCTATCGCGCAGATCCTTCTCAATGCCCAGCGCTGGACGCATGATCTTGAAAAGGTGACCCTTAACAGCACTGAGTGGTGTAGGCGTCTTGAGCGCGCGCACGATAGCAAGGTATTCCAGAGCGAGGGTGGCGTGGGGAGGGTGCGCGAGGAAGTCGATGGCCCGCACTGGGAAGTCAGCATCATCTGCGATGGTGGTGACGTTCTCCGCGGGCAGAAGTGGTGGGATTGTGGGTAACGCAGAAAAGAGTGCCGCATTGTAGAGCTGGCCTTCAGCACTCATGACCGCGTCTGCGCCTGTGTGCTCGAGGCATCGCACAACATCGAACGCGTACAGGACATTTCCGTTGGCAAACACGGGGACTTTGACAGCTTGCTTTACTGCACGGATTAAGTCCCAGTCTGCGAGACCCTATCGTGGAGAGTGAGACGCGACCAACGGCTTCATGGTGGGTAGGAACATACACTGTTGACACCGCGCTGTTCGCGCGTGCGGCCATGGCAGGTGAGAATTTGTGCTCCTGCACGCTCCATCATTTGTGCGTATGCAACTGTCTTCTCGACGGAGGGGAAGACGCGAAATTTAGCTGTCACCGGGATGTTAAGATTTGTGTGGAGAATGTTGACTGGAAGTAAATTGCGTAAGGAAGAGTACTAGATTATCTTGTGGATGGGAGGGTTTACTCAGGCGGTACACTAGGTCCCAGTCATCTTGCAAGAAGCATCCGTACTTTCCCCGCCTTGCGATGTCCTGAGGGCAGCCAAAATTGATGTCTACAGCATCGCAGTGGGGTTCGACGATCTTGGCGGCCTGGAGCAGCAAATCGGGATCGTTGGCGCAGAACTGTGTATGATTAGGTTAAGAAACAGGCAATACGGGAGCCGACTAACTTGGATAATTAGAGGGCGGTCCATGGGGCCGCCTTCCTCCCCAAGAGGAATGTTGAAGTTTACATCGCGATATTTGGGATTCTTGGGATCGACAAAAAGCTGAAAGAGATTGGAGACTCAACAAGTTGATTACATGTTTGAAGTATACCTTTGCGTTAATCATGGGGGTGTATACGAGCTATAACATTCCCAAAATTCACGTGAAATTTAGCCACGATAACTGGCTACTCACCTGCGCACCATATTTCCGGGCCAGTATACGCCAAGGCTACCTCACCAACATCTCAGTGTAAAACTCACTGAGAAAAAACAAACAAGCTCACGAGTTCGCTCTGGTCGACCATTGGGGCAACAACATACCGAGGGCTACCCAAGACTTGTCTATAGAAGTCGTAACTACCGATTTTCGAAGATGAAGGCTTCATTATGAGATTACAGACTAGCTTAAGCGGGCGGAGCAACCGCTGAATCGTTTCGTTCAATGGATGACTTTCCGTCACTTACTAAGAGAAGTTCAGGCGGCGAAAATGCTCAAATTGAAGGGGTCCACATACACCTACTAATTGCGCACAGACCAGGTGAGGGGAAGGGGACAAAAATGTCTTGCGGCCACACTGATAGAACAAAGTTCCGCCTTGAGGAAGGCCCCTCTTTCCGCAGCGCTTTCCCCTCTCTCCCTCAAACCACCATCTCACCCCCGAACTTCCAGCAACAACAGCTGCATCAACTTTCTCAACACTTATGGCACGTACCAAGGTCAGTCTTTTCCAGTCCTGTTATCACCCTGTTGTTGTCGTCCTCGCCGTTGTCGGAGTGTGACTCGGGTCTTCTCCTCATCGTCATCAACGTTGTCGCTGACTTTCTCCCTCGCAAACTTCCGACTCGACTACGACGCGCGTGCTGACTTGTTCCTGCCGCCGCCCCTTCGGACATTCAAATTCGATGCGACTCTCATTCTATCGCGCCATCGGAACCTCTCGAATATATCCTTTTATGGTAATTTCAGCAAACCGCCCGTAAGTCTACCGGAGGCAAGGCCCCGCGTAAGCAGCTCGCTACCAAGGCTGCAAGAAAGACTGCCGCTGTACGTATCATCCCTTCCCACAATAAAATAAAACGAAACACTAAAGCCTTTAGTCGTTGTAGACGGCAACCGGAGGTGTGAAGAAGCCTCACAGGTTCAGGCCCGGAACTGTCGCCCTCCGTGAAATCAGACGTTACCAAAAGTCAACCGAACTCTTGATCAGAAAGCTCCCCTTCCAAAGGCTCGTTCGTGAAATCGCTCAGGACTTTAAGGTCAGTGACACCAACCCTAACCCCACGCAACCTGCTCATGCTACCCATCTAGACGGATCTCCGCTTCCAATCGTCAGCTGTCCTGGCTCTTCAAGAAGCCAGCGAAGGTATGCTTTTGAACTGCCACTCTTCTGACTTTCGTCGCCGACAAATCCCTGTCGCAGCCTACCTTGTCTCTCTCTTCGAAGACACCAACTTAGCCGCTATTCATGCCAAGCGAGTAAGTAGACCCACCCGTCATTTCCGTTCGTCTCAATCATCCACCCTAGGTCACCATTCAACCCAAAGACCTTGCCCTAGCGCGCCGTCTTCGCGGCGAGCGCTCGTGAGCGTACATATATTAGTTTACCTTGACCATGTGTCCTTTACTCTTGTTCTGTTGTGCTTCTATGATGTACCAATCCCTACGAGATACGAGTATGCACACTATGCCCCATGCACACTTGCGTGTGAACATCGCGTCGCATGTGATGCAACTAATTATTATGGTCAAGATTAACTCGCTCTGAATTTATGAAGGCGCATTCGTGTTCAGGATAATTCTCAGATACAAGTAGGTCCATTGAAAATGATTTACCAGCCAATCGTGATTAAAAAATTCCGTAAAAACCATCCAGGTTATCATTGAGGTAGCTCATTAATCACTGCCTATGCCCTCGTTATGAGCTACAGCATTTCAGAATTACGCTAACTAGCAAAAAATAACTCACAATAGGGCAAGCGTTAGGTCACCATGGACCCTCGCGGTCAATTCCAGTTCAACTTCAAGATTCAAATCCAATCGAAGTCGCAATGGCTGGTCCCTTTTGTCTTTTTTTTCCTCCTCGCCAGCTGCCTCATTCCCCGGCGTTGCCTTGCTAGCCACTTGCCCACCGCCGCTTCGTGTCATTTGACCTCCGGTATCCTCCACTTCCTCTACACCCGGAAGCTGATTGCGTTTTCGGTTTTTCCGACGGCGAGCATTGCGCGTCTGGGGAAGACTTGGCGATTCATTGTCTGAGGCGTCTGAGGGTGGCTGAGACCATGAGGGTGTGACGGGACGGCTACTTCGAGAACGACCACGGCGCGAACGAGATCGCTCTTCGCGCTGAGGCGCAGGGCTTTGATCGGGTTCTTCTGGTGCACGCGAGGGTGTACGGGATTTGTCTGACATGGATTACAATTGATATAGATGAATGTATGTGGAAGTGGGTGTTCTAGTGATACAGTTGGCGAAAGATTGCATAAGACCCTATTTAAATGCAAGTGAGATGCAATCGTCATAGTTACGGTCATAGAATGACCATATCTAACGTCTGTAGATGACGCGATGTAATATCTGTTGGCCCCACCTGCTTATTTCGTTCGTTGAGACAGGTCACACGTCCTGTCACATGTTGTCACAACGAATTCATCACGTGATCTTTCCACTATGTTGACACCTAAATTTTCATGCTCGCAGACGGAGAGATCTGTCAAAATCTCTATCTACGTCCCGTCGGTTAGAGTTGGTTTTCTTTTACCTGTCGCTCTAAGAGTCTAACGCTAACAGCACAAGGCGTCAGACGTCGAAATTCACGTAGATGGCACCCTTTTCTCCCTCCATATCAACCCTTACTTCCTCAGGCTCAACTTCCCCAAACCCGTGCAGGAAGACGACGATTCTTCGGCACAATACGACCCCTCGAGCGGATTTTTGACCGTTATCCTTACAAAAGAAGTTCACGGGCAAGAGTTTGAAGATTTGGACTTGCTATCTAAACTTCTTGCACCAAGGTTAGATCCACGGGATGAGAGCCATCCAATGATAGAGGTTATTGATTCGAAAGAAGACGAAGTACACAAACTCGTGGAAGATACGGAGAAGTTGTCTCTGGAGCGAGAGCATCACGTATTTCTAGAGGGTACGTCTCATCCTCATTATCTGCTTCTTCTATCGACCGCATGTCACAGCTGCAAAGAATGATTGGCGACTTCCCCAGCATCTCTCAGAGGTCAATTCGCCTCGTCTAGCGACCACTCTTCAGCGCAGATATGGTTTCCTTGATATGCACTCGGGCTACTTTCGACATGTAGCACATTCAGATAATGAAGCAAATGAGCTTGGACCAGACGCAGAGACCCTTGGAGAGAATGAACGCCGACTCAAAGGGGAGGCATGTGTAGAAAAAAAGTTCGACGAAGATTATTATTTGTGAGTGGCACCCTCTTCACCTGAAATTTTATCGACTAGTTACGGATACAGGGCCGACTTCGTAAATGATGAAGAGATTCGAGACCTAATTCGATGGCGACATCCATATTCGCCCGACAGCTCCCAGTCGCCTGAATTCACCGAGGATCAAAAGCTTATGATGCTCCGACTTCCGCGGAAGGAATGTGCGCTGCATCCTTTTTTCAATCCATACAGTATCGGTCCTTACTTGGTTCTTTTGCTGGTCAGATATTCCAACGAACGCGCAAACTCGCGCTTTGTACTTGACCCTTGTGACTCTCCTCTTCTCCACGGCATATGATACGCGCACTACCCTTGCCGATCCAACCTCTGAATCGGCATGGACGCTTTCAGTCCTCACTCCTGCTTTCGCCTCTCTCTCCCCTCCTTCATCGACCGCTAGCATCCAAGAAGCCTTAATTCCATCATATAAGCGTGCACTTGCGTTTCCTCTCTATAGGGCATTTGTACTTTGCAATCGCTGTAGACTCGACGTCGCGGACGTACTTGAAAGCGGGCGTAGGGCTGTGGCTAAAGTACTATTGAGCATAAAGGGTATCCTTGATCGACACGATGTGTACTATGTATATTCTAAGATTTGGGTTGATGATTTCTGCGTGTGGGTGCAAAGCCAAGCCAGGTCAGTTTTTTTACGCGTCGTCTTCAATTATACGATCTGACAGGCCACATGTCAGTGACCAAATGCTGCATGCACTAGGTGCGGAAGTGCGAGGAGTAAATATTGAAAAAAAGACATTAATGTGGGATCTCGATGAGCTGGAGCTTGCAGCAAACGAAACGATGGAACGAGCGTCGGACAGCGATGATGAGGACGAGGACGAAATAGAAAATATGACGCAAGCATTACTCTAGATTTTGCTACATAGGAATGGTAAGATGTGCACGAAAGACTAGCGGTATGCCCGTCGACCACGAGAATCTGAGAACTTTTCTTTCAAGGTCGCCTCTCTTTGCAGTTCTTCCTGCCGCCACCGTAATTCATTCCCCTCTCTCCCTGCAATACTCAACACACCCGCAATGAGCTCAGCTGTTCGCGGACTCTCGTCGTTCGCCGGAATAGGGTACATGACTATGCGTGGGTCGACATTGGAGTCGATGATGCCCACAGTTGGTACGTGCGACATGGCGCACTCACGGATGGCATGTAAGTTCGGAATGGGATTGAGGAACACGACGAGGTCGGGCACAACGCGATGGGACGATGAGACTGCTGGGCCGAAGAGGCTCACACGATTCGTGAGCGTTCCTGGGAGCCATTTTTCACCGACGTGATATCCATTTTCGCCCATACGCTCTGCAGCGAGACGTACGGCATTTTTAAGGTCTGCACGGGTGCCCACGAAGACAACTGTACCGTCATTTACTGTAACCGCCCGTACAAGAGTAGCTGCACGACGTAAGAGCGGAAGAGTGGTGTCGAGATTGATTAGGGTGATTCCTGCACGGGTGCCGTACGCATACGGCATGAAAGCAGGGTTGAGGAGTGTTTTTGAGTGTCCGAGATGCGCGCCGGAAGCCATAAGCGCAGATAGGGTGAGGTTGGAAGAGTGTTGCGGTCGATGTAAATCATGGTGAGGTTGCCAGGTGTTTTCCCGTGTCTGAGTTGAGCCAAGGCCCTCAAATTGTTCTTCTACAAATACGCTGTCATTAGGAGGGGGTGGATAGGGGAAAATTGAAGCGCACTTAGCAACTGGAACTTCGACCGCTTCTCCTTCATACGCAGAACGTGCTGCATACCCTCTGGTATATCCTGGCGGGCATTTTGCGGCTCCTGACCAACAACGGTCTCGACATCCATCTGAGCATCCTTTACAACGCCATGGCCCGCGTCATTTGAATAGCTTCTCTGCACAGAGCACCCTGATCGTCTGGTCCATGTGCGACGCAACGCTGTCGCAAACTGTCGGGAATTCATACGAAACCGAATTCAAACTCAGAATTTATTGCCAAAAAGGGATTGCCACCTCAGATACAGTAAATACAAGAAGCATCCTCAATCGTAAATATGAACAGGGAAAGAACGCATTAAATGTTCAAGGTAAAATGCAAGCAAGTGAAATGATCCTGTGAGGTCAACGTTTTGAGAGCTCCTCCGATGAGACAGGCCAGCAGTGGCTGCGACTTTCCATCATTCGATCGACGTTGCAGAAATGTTCTCGGAAATATCCAGGTGTGACGACCTGCTCCAGAACCGCTGTGAGCTTGCTGCCTATTCTAGACTGGAAGAGCAGCGCTGAGTCAGCTGCAGAAGTGTGCTAGAACCAACTGCCAGCTCTCTCGTGTTGAGCGCGATGGATACTAATGTGAGTTTATGTGCGGTGCTATTCTACGAGTGACTTACTCTATAAGACAGCAATTGGCAGCCTTTCCCCCGCTTGCCCAAGTTGAACAATTGATCCTTCAAGAAAAACGCGGCAATTGCATCCCTGTCTTCGTGCAATTTCCTGCCGATCTCCTCACACCATGCATCACCTATCTTAGGGTCGCAAACAACTCTAAATACTCGTTTATGCTAGAGAGTATTGTAGGCGGCGAGAGCATTGCGCGGTACAGCTTTATTGGTTCAGGTTCGTTTTGTACTGTTCCACCGCTAGATTTGTCGTCGATGTGAGGACGACTTAGATCCGTTTAAATTACTCAAAACTGGCCCTGGGCAAGAGATCGAAGGTGACCCTCTGGTTGCTCTCGAGAAAGAGCTCGAGCGGTACAAATATATTAAAATCCCCGAGATTCCAACTTTCACTGGTGGTGCTATCGGATATGTTGCATACGACTGCATTCAGTATTTCGAGCCCAAAACAAAGAACCCTGATCTCATAGACCCTCTCAAAATTCCCGAAGCAGTCTTCATGCTGGTAGACACCTTGGTGATATACGATCATGTATTTCAAACCATCAAGGTCGTTTCCCATGTCTTTAGTCCACCCACCTCTATGTCCTCTAATGCTGGGAATCTATCTTTCGTTTACAACACCGCTGTGGCCAAAGCACGACGTGTTGCTAAGCTTGTTCTTGGCCCGCAGACACCCGAACCTGTGCAGCTTCCCATCGAACTAGGATTACAAGCTACAAGTAACGTAGGCAAAACCGGCTACGAAGCACATGTCACTCAACTCAAAAAGCATATTGTTGCTGGAGATATCATCCAGGCAGTCCCTTCGCAACGGCTAGCTAGACCAACCAAGTTACACCCCTTCAATGCGTACCGCCATCTGAGGCAGGTTAATCCAAGTCCCTATATGTTCTATCTGGATTGTGGGGACCTGCAGATTGTCGGTGCCAGCCCAGAAACTCTCTGCAAGGTTGAACGCAACAAAGTGTACAATCACGCCATCGCTGGGACGGTGCGGAGAGGAAAAACACTGGAAGGTAAGATGATCCCCCTCCCCCTCTTTTAACGCGGACGTTTATAACCGTGATACAGAGGATGAAAAGCTCAGCGATCAATTGGCGAATTCTACCAAAGACCGTGCAGAGCACATTATGCTTGTGGATTTGGCGCGAAACGATGTCAACCGCACGTGCCAACCAAAGACAGTGAAAGTCGAGAAATTGATGGAAGTGGAGAAGTTTAGTCACGTTATTCATCTAACCAGCATGGTTTCGGGGATACTTCGAGAAGGTAAAACTCGGTGCGCTCTTTGCTATATTCTTCATGTCGCGAACGGGAGCTGAGCATATCGAAGGTTCGACGCGTTCCGCTCTATCTTCCCCGCGGGCACTGTATCTGGCGCACCAAAGATCAAAGCGATTGAACTGGTCTCGGGGCTGGAACGGGAGCGCCGTGGCGTGTACGCTGGCGCCGTGGGACGCTTTGACTTCGCAGCCGACGAAATGGATACCTGCATCGCCATTCGCACAATGACCTTCAAGGACGGTGTTGCTTATCTTCAGGCTGGAGGTGGTATCGTCTTCGATAGTATCGAGGAGGAAGAATACGTAGAAACGCTTAACAAGCTCCAGGGTAATGTTAGGGCTCTAGAGGCGGCTGAGCGTAAGTGGTGATATTCGTTTAGCAACCAAGTGCTGACACTACTCTAGGATATCATTATGAACGTCAACATGCTGCAATAAAAGATGCACAATAGCTGATACACCCTGTACTGCATTATCTTGCTCTCTATTTGCTTTACAATGGAATGCTACAGTTCGATCACAATCCATCCCTCACTCGCCAGTCTAAAAGAAAGTGAATTTATACACAATTTATGACTGCGGATGCGCCTTTGCCGCTTTTTTGACAACACTCCCACACATCGTGAACGAAAGCAAATCGGACAAACAAAAAGCCCCCAGACCCACCCTCGCAACAGATCTGCCCAGCACGCTTCCGAGCTACACCTCACCGGATGCCAGCTGTCGCCTTTTGAAGGGCGCGCTTAATGCCTAGTTGTGCCTTCTTAAGCTCGTCAGCCGTCGAGTCTTCAATCTCCAATTTCTCGAGCGCGCGCGCGAGCTCCGCTTCGACTTGTGCCTTTGCGCCACGTTTGAGCTTCATTCCGATCTCTGGGCTAGTGATGGTGCCCTCAACCTGGTGGATATAGGCTTCTAGGTCCGACTTAGCCTCGTGCCGTGCACTGAAATCCTTGTCTGCTTGCTTGAATTGTTCTGCATCTTTGATCATTTGGTCAATCTCAGCGCCGGAGAGACGGCCAACAGAGTTAGTGATGCCTATGATGTCACGTGAACATGAGCCGCATAAAATATGTAATGATTCTGATTCTTACTGATTGAGGCTTTGCGGCCCGAGGCACGATCCTGTGCAGATACTTTGAGGAGACCGTTGGCATCAACCTCGAATGTGGTGACCAATTCGGCCTGTCCACGGGGCATCGGCGGAATACCGTTAAGCTCAAATTCTCCAAGTAAACGGTTATCGCGGCACTGTGTACGCTCGCCTTCGTACACCGGGAATGTAACGGTGGTCTGGTTATCCTCCACAGTAGTAAACGTCCGCGATTTGTTGGTTGGAATGGGGGTATTCCGTGGTACGACAACACCGAAGACGTCGCCTTGCATGGCAACACCAAGGGAAAGAGGAGCGACATCTAGCAATAGGATGCCTTCGGTTTTGTCAGTAGTTTGGCCAGTGAGAATAGCTGCTTGCACAGCAGCGCCATATGCTACGGCTTCATCAGGGTTAATAGACTTGTTGAGTTGACGTCCACCGAAGTACTCTGAGACAAGAGACTGGATCTTCGGAATACGGGTTGAACCACCGACAAGGACGATGTCGTCGACCTACATGACAATGAGCACAATATTTAAGTAAAGGAAAGGCGACGCATGCCTTCTCTCGAGCCATCTTAGCATCCTTCAGAACCTTGTCTACGGGCTCAAGCGTGGACTTGAAGGTAGTCGCGTTAATCTCCTCGAAACGAGCACGGGTAATGTTGGCAGAGAAATCCTCTCCCTGACATAAATACATGAGTATATGCAAACAAATAACAATACCATAAAGACCAACTTGGTATAGCGAATCAACCTCCACAGTGGTCTGAGTGACGCTGGACAATGTCCTCTTGGCACGTTCGCACGCACTCCTAAGTCTCCTCAAGGCACGGGCATCATCTGAGATATCCAGCTTGGTCTTCCTTTGAAACTCTTTCTTGAAGTGATCGAGCAAGGTATTATCGAAATCTTCTCCTCCAAGGTGAGTGTCACCGGCGGTGGCTTTGACAGCAAAAACACCACCAGTGATATTAAGTAATGAGACATCGAACGTTCCTCCGCCAAGATCGAAGATGAGGACATTCTTCTCGGTTTTTGATTGCTGGTCAAGGCCATAGGCGATCGCAGCAGCAGTGGGTTCGTTGATGATGCGGAGAACGTCCAGTCCAGCAATGGCACCTGCATCTTTTGTGGCAAGACGTTGAGAGTCGTTGAAGTAGGCGGGTACTCTGCAGCAATAGAATTAATTTTTTTTACATAAAGTGAACCAATATACTAACGTGACAACAGCCTTCTTAACGGTTTTCCCAAGTTTAGCCTCGGAAATATCTTTCATTTTGGCAAGAACCATAGAGGAGATCTCTTGGGGGCTGAAGGTCTTCTCCTCGCCAAGGTAATCAACTTTGATCATTGGTGAACCATCCTTCTCTACCACCTGGAAAGGCCAGTGGGTCATGTCCTGAAAAAGTAAGTAATCAGAAGTTTGATGTATAGGATGCCAGTGTCGCGCACCTTTTTGACGTCAGGATCACTACAGAACAATAGGTAAACGGCAGCTGAAAAGAAAGACGCATACTCACTCGTAACGGCGCCCGATGAGACGCTTTGCGTCAAAGACAGTGTTTTTAGGGTTCATTGCTGCCTGGTTCTTGGCGGCGTCACCGATCAAACGCTCTTCGGCCGCGAATGCTACATAGGAAGGTGTGGTACGGTTACCCTCTGCCAATATGTTCAGAAAAGACTGGTCTTTTAGTATTTTGCAGCCTTACGGTCGTTTGCGATGATCTCTACACGATCGTTTTGCCATACGCCAACACATCTAAGATGTAAGCGTTAGGCAAGCTTGGCAGGACTCAAAATTGTAACACGAACGAGTAGGTAGTACCAAGATCAATTCCAACGGCACCTTCAAAAACGTCTTCCGCCGACATGGTATGCAGTGAAGTCTGGGTGTGAGGAGGGAGAGCGTCAAAGTAAGAGAATTTTTTTCAGGTTCCGCGGCCACCTGTCGGAGGTAGAAAACTTTCGATGCTACGAGCCTGCGATTTCACATCTAGCTCTCAATATTTCATGACGGTCCACTTCTAACGCGCAACACCATCTGCTGTCTGCAGAAATTACATTTTATGTACAGTATGTTGAACTTACAGACCGATTCACACAGATGTCGACCGTGACAACCAAACGAGGAAGAGCAAGAAGATATCAACAACACTCTACATATGGTGGGCATCCGACATCCTCTGATCAAGTTGCGTTCTTAAACGAAGGGAGTGGTCTCCTCCTTTGATATAGTAAGGAACAAATTTAACTGCTGTCAATGATCATATTCAATTACGCATCAGCCCACTTACTCATTAATGCTAGTAATATATTCTTAACCCCAATGAGTTGCTTGCAAAAGCATTGCCCACCCCAGGCCGGTAGTAAGTATTCGCACTTTAACCTTTCAGCCAACTGTAGACTTTAGGAGGGACGGGGCCGCCCAGCATTTAAGGAAGAATAAGCCCAGTACATAACAAGGTAGCTCTATAAACAGCCCGTATTATCGTCTACATAAATACATGCCCTTTCCATCATTGAATTTTCATTTTTGCAGGTGGATCAACAAAGGTTGCCTGGAAAACGACATGAGTCATAGGCAATGCAATGTTGTAAAAAAACGCACGGATATAAACTTTAAGACCTCGTCGAGTGCGAGAACCGGCGCGCTCAAGTACAGGACGGCCTTCCATTCCACCCAGTTGAGTGGTGTGATTGCAAACAACGCCTTGAGTCGAGAACGCCAACATCACTCAAGGTGCCATGATGTAAAGATAGTTGCACATACCGTGAAGAATGGGATATACAAGATCGCAACGTGTAGAAGCATGCTCAAGGCAATCGCCGCGACCAAGAACGGGTTCTTCCAGACCGGTAGGACGAGCAGACTCTCGTTTTCCGAGAGTGAATTCATGGCGTTGAACATTTCGACTGTTACAAGGATCGAAAGACTCATTGTCGTTGCGCGGTGTGCCATGACGTTTGTGAACATCTCGCAGCCAATTTCAGGGAACAAAGTCGAGCATTGGTGGAAGTGTGTAAGTTCGTAGAAGGTGATCTGGGGACCTCCCGCGTAGAAGATAAACCACCAAGCGTATCCAAACACCGTCGCGCAGCCTACATATACACCCACAATGAGGTATCGGAAGAAGAGCCATTTACCGACTAGGGGCTCGCGGCTGTTACGTGGTGGCACCCGCATGATCGAATGATCAGGCGGGTTGAATCCAAGCGCAGTGGCAGGCAAGCTGTCCGTGACGAGATTCACCCAAAGTAACTGAACGGGAATAAGAGCCTCGGGCATGCCGAGAATAACTGTTAAGAATATGCTACAAATCGACATCAGCAAAAATATATCACAGTGAAAACCAGTTTATATCCACCTGACAACCTCCCCGATGTTGGACGAGACTATAGAATAACTGAGCGACAAAGCCATGAAAACCTAGGACGTAACTCACTTAGGTATCTAATGAATTGTTTGGTGTTGTTATAGATAAGCCTGCCTTCCTCCACTGCCAACTCAATCGTGGCGAAGTTGGAATCCGCAAGTACCATGTCAGCTGCAAGTTTGGCCACGTCAGTCCCACTACCCATTGCCACACCAATATCGGCCTTCTTCAACGCAGGGGCGTCATTGACACCATCTAAAGCAAGTCAGTACAAAGAGACCCAAGATGAAAGGGTCACTGCTACCTCCGGTCTACATACAGAAGTGTGAGTAAGATAGCATTCCGGGAGTATGAATTCACACACCATTGCCACCACAAGTCCGAGTCCTTGCAACAAATCCACCAACTGACTCTTGTGTCCTGGTTCCGTCCGACTGAACAAGCTTGCGCGCTGTACTGCCAATACTTTCTCCTCCTGGCACAGATCGTCTAATTCTCTACCAGTATAGCTCTTTCCTGTTAAATCCTCGTTATCTCCGAAAATCCCAATCTGTCGGCATATCGTTTCTGCGGTCCCTTTGTTGTCTCCTGTAATGCATATCACCCGAATACCCGCTGCCTTGCAATTCGCAACCGCAAGGCGGACTTCGGGCCGCGGAGGATCGAGCATGCCGACGAGCCCAACGAAAGTAAGGTTCTGTTCGAATCTTGAGTAGTCCTCGACACTTTGGCTTTGATAATGCGCGGCATCGGTATCATCCACATTCACATACGCCAAGGCGAGTGTCCGTAGACCGGCCTCACCATACGTAACTGTTTGCTGGAGCAGACCCGCCCGAAACCCTTCTGTCAGCGGAACGGTGTGACCTTGGACCTGTGCAAAAGAACAGCGTTCGAGGACGGACTCGGGCGCGCCTTTGACAAAAAGTGCGCCGCCACCTGTAACGCGCCGAGTGAGCACGGACATCATCTTGCGGTCCCGAGAGAACTCAAAAGTCAGCAGGCGAGTGATGGATCGTTCGTAATACGTGTTGATCGCTGTGGCACGGTCCCGGGGAGAAAGAGTTGGCAGAGTGGCAGCAAGATTCTCATCGGCACAGCCGAGTTTCTCAACGAGAACTTTGAGTGCGGCTTCCGTAGGTTCTCCTACATTACTGTATACGTTTTTTTCCTGAATAAAATAATGAGAAACGTACTCAAGCAGTAGCATACAATTGATTTACCCCATTATAAACAATTCTGGAATCATTACAGATTGCGCTAATCTCCGCCAACCTCAAAAGTGCGTCGGTTCGAAGGTCAGGACCCGTAAGGATCTTGCCGAAGGCAGCAGATTTAATGGCCCCTTCCGGAGCGTATGTAGTGCCCTCTACAAGATACTCTAGTGGTGTATTAGATGTTGAATCGACCACGGAGAACTGGGAAAGGATATTTTAGCTATCTAGCTCGATGGAGGAATTAAAACGCACCCTCGCGATGCTCATTTGATTAGTAGTCAAAGTGCCCGTCTTATCAGAGCAAATCACATTCGTGCATCCGAGTGTCTCTACACTGGGCAAATTCCTCACAATCGCATTCTTTTGAGCCATCTTCTTTGTCCCAAGGGCAAGACATGCCGTAATGACTGCTGCCAATCCCTCAGGGATAGCGGCGACTGCAAGAGCGACAGCAATCTTAAAGTAATAGATTGCGCCCTTGAGTCGGCCATGATGTGCAGGATCTGAGAAATGTCGGATGTTTACGAGCCAGACCAGGATGCAAATGACAGTAATAACTTTGGCAAGAAGGTCGCCGAAGTCATCTAACTTCCGTTTCAATGGAGTTTTCTCACTGATCTGCGATGATATAGAATGATGGATGTGACCAATGGCCGTTTTGGAACCGGTGTGTACGATAACAGCAGTCGCGGTGCCATTGACTACAGTGGTGCCCTAATCACATGGATTAGACAAAGTTAATGTCTACTTAATAATGCTTACCGAGAAAAGCATATTGGTCATATCTTGCTTCACAGCCCTCGGGTCGAGAACCACTTGGATAGATTTGTTTACACTTATACTCTCGCCAGTTAGAATCGCTTGATCAACTCTGAAACTGCTAGATGACACAGATAGCAGACGGCAATCCGCTGGAATCTTGTCACCTACTGCGACAGATATAATATCGCCAGGAACGAGGTCTGTGGCATGAACGCGAGAGAAGGATCCGTCACGAAGTACCTTCGCTTCATCGGGAGAGTATTCCTTCAGAGCCTATACAAGAAAAGAGAGATGAAAATTTCAAGATCAGAGATAAACAGATTGACATACATCAATTGCCTTTTCTGCGTTAGTTTCTTGGATAACACCAACTGTTGCATTTGCAACAAGAATGAGTAAGATAACCAATGGCTCTACGAAGGCAGTGAACCAGCTCGACCCATTTGACTCTTCGAAAAGAGCCAACACGAACGAGACAACAGCAGACGCTAGGAGAATGAGAACCAGTTGGTCTTTGAATTGCTCTAAAATGAGTTCCCACAGAGGGGTCGGAGGGTCTTCCGGAAGCTCTAAGGGACAGTTCAGCGCTGTTGACTGGCTATAAAGAAATATGTGCACCATTCTTGCCATACAATTGAGCATGGCGGCCAGCCTGTTCGCTTGATAGGCCTGTTGTCCCGTTTACGGAGAAATGCTGAAGAATTTCTTCGGGCGTCCGGGACCAGACAGCGTCCATTAGAAAGGAGAGAATACTAGTAGAGACGAGCTACCTAGAGTCTAGCAGAACCGTGTGCAGTAGTTTAAAAGGAAATCAACGTAACCGAAAATCCTAGAGCGCTCGTGCAGCCACGTATTACGTTTGTGTAAGTATGGTATTGTAGACGCGTGCAGGCGCGTTTTATGATAGAACTATGGTAAATTCACATGGTAATTAGTAATTTAGTTGTCTTACGGGTCTGGATGTTCTTAACTCCTATAAGGACTCGCACAACATGAGCCACCCTCTGTCACGAATTTAACAAGCGTGACATGGCGCGATTGTGTGTCCCAGTGGTACCCACTTATTTAGGCGATGGTGAGGTCGGCTCTTATTTTTCAGCGCCCGCTAATACATAGTTTACCTTGAAGTTCCTTGCCTGCCTGGGGGAGCTGACCATGCACATTGCAAGTCACGCGATGACCTTCCAGGATTTCATCCTCAAACAGCCATATCTGGCTTCTGTCATTCTTTGCTTCCTCGTCTTCCTGATTTACGAAGCCTCTGGTTGTTTCAATGACTCTAGTAATAAGTCAACCCACGCTAGAAAGTTCAAACCGCCCCGTGTCAAGTATTATCTACCCTGGATAGGCTCTGCTATTGAAATGGGAAAGAATCCAGACGCCTTCTTCCAACGTGCCAGGTATTATATTTATCATCTTCAAACTCCAAGTTCGAGAGAATTCATGATATTGATTTGTTTAACTGTAGCGCCAAACATGGACCTGTGTTCAGAATTAAAACTGTCGGACAAGAGATGACATATATCACCTCTCCTAACCTGATTAGCGCCGTCTACCGAGACGTCAAGGTGCAAAGGATGCTACTCGTGTTTACAGTGCGGTTCCCTGATAGTACCATATCTGCCAGACATTTGAATTTATCCCAATCAGACTCGATATTACAGAAAACATCTTCGGCTTGTCACACGAAGCGACACATTCGTCGTTCTTACTCAATGAATACTTACCCATGCATCATCGGGGACTTTCCCCGAAGAACATGGCAGGCCTCCTTCACCGTTATACCCAATACGCCCACGAATTTGTTTTGAAAACGTTGGAAAAGTATGACGGAAGCAGGACCTCACTCGTACCTTTCATGGTACCCCCAGCATATTCGTCAGCCGCTGGGGCGCTATTTGGCCGAGCTTTCGATGCAGAAAAGTCTTATAAGCCATTCAGGACCTTTGATGACCAATTTCACATCATGCTCGCTGGGGTACCCAGATTCTTGATGCCAGGAACCCACCGAGCATGGGATCAAGTTATCAAACAGTTTGAACAATACCTTAAGACCCCACATGAAGACAGTAGTGAACTTATGCTACTAATCGAAGCTGGTGCCAGAGACGCAGGTTGGGTGTGTGATATCATCTTCTAATCTCATCAAGTATGATTTTAAAAATAATGCCTTCTCATGTTTCCAAGTCTGGTCGAGACATCGCAACAACATTGAGCTGCGATCTTTGGGCGCTACAAGCTAATGCCGTATATGCGGCATATTGGGTAATTGCGCTAGAGCTACAAAAACCCCAGGGTCTGTCGGCACTTACTGCAGAGGTGGACCAAGCGAGGAGGGATTGGCAATCCCAATTTCACCATGCAGTTCATAATTTTTCGGAGAACCAACATCAGTGGATCCTTGATGGGTCGTTCCCCCTCTTGACCTCTGCTATCCAAGAAGCCCTTCGAATCTCGACGTCTAGTTTCTCTATTCGGCGTGTAGTTGCGCCTGTTGAATTTGCTGGATTTCACTTCGAGGCCGGTGAACGACTAATCTGTGTCACGCGCTCTGTGCACCTAGACGAAGAGATCCACCCCGATCCCCACGAATTCAGATCGGAGCGGTATGCCGACGGCCAAAATAAGTTCAAGAAAAATGGAAAAATTGTTCCCAATCACACCATGCCTTTTGGAGGTGGCGACTCGATGTGTGAGGGCAGGTAAGATCAGATTTCTATTTTTTAATACGAGACACATCTTTTTCTTTAGGCACTTCGCCCTGGGAGAGCTCAAGGTCTACCTTGCTTTAATCCTGACCTATGTTACTATAGAACTTGATCCTGGTTCAAATTTTAAGCCCAAGTTCTTTACGGCACGTATGGGAGTGGGCACCATGCCTCCAGTCGGGGATTTGACAGTCAACATCCGTAGACGCGAGGCGACCCAATAGTACCTTAGTGCCTACCAATGATGCATTATTTTGAATGTTGCTAATTGTCATTGGTATACTTCATTTGTGAAAAAATAAATCGTAACAATTACCATCCTAATATGTAATAGGTATGTTGCCTTTAAATTGGCTGCAACTACGAACATATACTGCTGACTTCCTATGGACGTCTGATTACGGGCATTGTTTCAAAAAAAAAAGTCTTGCTTGTTCGTCTACGCTCCGTCCTCAAATATTGTCAAACAGGTAACAATATGCATGCCTGTATAGCTTCTATAAGGCTACAGGGTGAGGTACATGGCATCGAATAAGGTGTCTAGCACGGACAGACAGTGATTTGAGATTATAGGAAATGAAAGCAGTCCATTTTACAACGGGACTGGAAGAGAGAAGCGTTGTGGCTACATTCGGGTTAACAAAGCGATCAGGAGTTGAGGAGATATGAATGAAAGGCAGGGAGATATAAATGGCAGAAAGGAGCGGTCCGAATCTTAGTAACATTAGTGAATATCCTAACGATCACTGCAACGCCCCTTCGAGGCTACTCTGCGAGCGGCAAATTCTCCAGGTCGAGTTGAGGAGTATTTGTCCAAATAGGGTTCGTAAGTTACCCTGAGGCCAGGCTTGAGTGCGAACAAATGAATTCAGAGATTTTACTAGCAAAACAAATTTTACTCACCGTAACGTGGAAAGGCCCGGAGTACAAAGCATGTGTGATTTCGTCCTTAGTGAGACTAGTGTAAGGAAGGACTCTGCGAATAAGATACTGCAGCGAGCATTCCCTCTTGCTCGAGTCTGCAATGGCGTAGGCAAGCATGTCATACAAAGTTTGAGTGGCACAAGAGAGTTTTACTAGTTCGTCGCCGAAATCTGGATCGTTATAGGAGAGAGAGCACCCGAGTTTAAGCGGCTGAACTTGGACGGCCGGACATATAGGACGGAGGCGTGAGTGCTGTTTTACATTTGATGTTCTATGCCCTGTGACATCTGCATCGTGGTTTTCGTGCTGCGCGAGAGTCTGTCGCCAACGATCCTTTTCGGTCGATGGATATATTTTACGCCGCTCCTTGTTTTTATCATGCTCAGGGAGATAAATTACTTGCGAATTCTAAACGGAAATTACGACATAGTATGACGATTAAGCAGAGACGAAATAAAACAACGTACGATACGCTTAAATGGACCACCTTCCCTGATGGTACGGAACGTGTTAAGATTGTTTCTGGCGTTCTGCCGCAGCATGAAGCCATCGACTTTTGTAATTAATTCTTGGTGTTCCATCCCCTTGGGCCCCGTGGGAGCCAAAATACTTACCATAAAATTTTCAACTTGACGGTGTAGCACTGGATTGTTTGATGTCCGGCGTAATGGAAAGATGATTATACCCTCAGGAAACATAGAGTGCCCTATTGTTGCGACTTTTTTGCGGGGAAAAATGAATCGATCCGGTGGCATATTTGATTGAGTATTGAAGTGAAGAGAGGTTTAAAGACTGTTTCTAAGTGAGGTCGGGACCAAGGTCTGATTGCGTAGTAGAGAAGAAATGAGAGCGCGGATATGCAATAATAGTGTAGTGACAGAGCTGTAATGCTTTGCGACTTAAATGTCGACTGTTGCTTCCGCCCACATTGCCACCACACCTCCAAAGAATATTGTGGTCCACAGAAAAGAATAGGGAGTGGCCATTGCCCTGTGCTTCCCTTTGAGAGCAGTCGGAAGTATTGTTCGCGTGCGGCGCAGTGTCTTGATTAAGCACAACCATTATAGTGTGGCCATTTGCCCTCGTTACAAATAATAAGCCGTTATAAGTTCCCGAGGTTTGATTCTACCCATCACAATCTCGATTATTCAGTGATGGACCATTAGGAACCTGCCCACATACCGGATTTTAAATTGAGCTCCGACCATGCAGCACTATAATTGTCTAATAAATGCAACTGATCGCTCATTCACAAGAGCGAAGTATCCGAGCTTTTAGGGGTCAGGGCTACCAGTCAAAGGTGATACAGATTACCACGAAATAAGTACGGCGCTGGCGGGGGCGGGAGGGTCCCGGGTTCGTTTTTGGGTTAAAGGGTGTCGGAGCAGATTTCAATGGGAAAAAGAAAAGCCTTGGCCTTACGCCCATGAAGGTAAGATCTTCAGAGGAGATCAATAGGTACTTAGGTAAGTAGCATCTTTGAACGTTGAACTCGAAAACATTGAGGAAGGACGAAGTTTAGAAGTCCGCCACCCTCATAAACACATTTCCAATCTGGTCAATCTATCTATCCATCTATACGTTCATACGACCCTCATCTCATAGCACGATGACAGCTATCAGGTAGTACTGTTCTAATTTGTGCATAAAATTGTGAAACTAAAGTTTCCGGGGCCATGCAGGCGTATTCAAAAGGTTCGTTCAAGTTGACTTGTTTTGATGACGACTTTACCGGAGATAACACGCATGCTGTATGGTAGGAATTGGTAGATATTAAAAACAATCCAATTCCTGTGAGTGAGGATAAAGACACTCCTTGTCAAATCTGAATATATTGTTAGGGGCTTTCTGTAGATCCAAAAGAAGACAACTTGCTCGACTGGACTTGCCATATAAAAGCCGCTGTGCGTCTGTGCTAGCTTGCTAGCTGCCAAATGCGCGACCTGGACTAACACCTTCCTTTTAGCCCGATAGTCCTTACAAAGGCGGTACCTTCCACTTCAAACTTGTTTTCCCAGATAACTTTCCTTTTAAGCCTCCCACCGTATCTCGCCATGCTATTTCCTCATGAATCTAGATTGACGTGTTTGGAACTCATTAATCAGGTCACTTTCTTGACCAAGATCTACCATCCTGG
The DNA here is from genome assembly GCA_015039355.1 of Ramaria rubella. Classification (NCBI taxonomy): domain Eukaryota; kingdom Fungi; phylum Basidiomycota; class Agaricomycetes; order Gomphales; family Gomphaceae; genus Ramaria; species Ramaria rubella. The sequence goes on from MU134492.1 coordinate 153,931, forward strand.
GTTCGACGAGGAAGGCCACATTTGTGTCCCGATCTTGCGTGACCAGGTGCGTGCATTATGTCTTGCTAGTCACCTTCATGTTAGGGTGCTTGTTTCTTCATGCCGATTGGCGATTCATTTTATTCAGTCTACTTGTTTGATTGTGCAGAAATTACTCACATAGTTGTATTCCAGTGGAAGCCTAGTGTAACGGTTTCGACAGGTGAGTCTCAGCCGTGTTATTTTTCTACTCGGAGACATCACCCCGGCATCGGTTTTTTGCGTATCTTACCGGAGAATGTCTAGTATGCAGCCTCATGGTTCTGGCGTGTGCGGCGTGAATAACACGTTAATCCGCGTTTCTTTTCTGCTTGTTTCTTTATGGCAGTCCTCCACACTGTACAAGACAAGCTAAACAACCCTAGCCCGGAGGATCCATTCGAACCCGAAATTGCTGCTGTGCGTACGCCTTTCACAACTTCCAGGCCGTCTTTTAACTTCTCCCCTTTACGGATATCTTGTTTCCATTTCCGGCCGTTCCCGGCTATCTGACCGTTATGCCATGTGCTGCAAACGACTCTGCTTCGAATTCTATGCATGGCAGTTACTCAGGGATAACAAAAGCAAGTTCCTGGCCACAGCCAAAGATTGGACGAAGAAGTATGTTTATATTTCTATCCGTCTACAATCCTGACTTGACGTAGTATGAAAATGACTAGATATGCTCAGTAATCCCCGTCCCTACCGGGCACGATGTATCATTGCATGATCATACATCTTTTTTCTCAGCACATCTTTCCCGCCTATCGGTCCCACTGTATTGATCTTATGTTTCTCACCGTTTCCTCTGGACGATTTGATTGAGCATAGAGTACTAGCTTAGGAGATGATGTATGAAGTTTACATGGAATTAAAGCATTGAGTACAAGGGTCGTACCTGCGGAAGCAACCGAGGCGTCTACGATCCTCGTGTAGTTTCCTTTTTGGGAGTGTGCAGTTGCCCATCTTCGTCCTGTTGCCTCGCTCGCTCCACGAAGATTATCAGTCTTACTTCTCTCTCTTCGTATTTCCTTGCTTGTTTTCCTTTTGCAAATCTAGCAATTTAGACGCCTCGTTGATCTTTTCCTAATCTTTCGCTTGGGCGTAATAAACGTGTCAAGCCACGATGCATCGCTTCCGGCATGTATTCAGACAGTTTCTCTCTCTTTCAAACGACTAACAATAAGTCCCTCGTTCGGTTTTGGTAACTGTTAGCAAAAAGTCGGATGCCAAACGCGCTCAGGTTCCTGAAAACCTACCCTCTAGCAATCCGTGGTCCCAACAGTCGACTATACCCAACCAATCCAATAGTATACCTGACACCCTTCCTGCCCTTCCACCGGCGAGTGACTTTCGGACATCTCTCATTTTGCCTAGGTACGAGGCCCAAATCTTGTAGAGTGCTATTACTGACTAAGTCCTAGCTTGAGCAGACGTTTCACTCTCCTACGCAACTCAAACGGCGATCCTGTTTCGCTCGACGACATGCGCTCAAAATTTGCAGAGCAAAGGGCTTTAGGAGCCGAGCATCAGATTTCTGAAGAAGAAGAAGACATGATAGTTCAGGCCTTAGGTGAAATACAGGCTGCCAATACGGCTGACACCCAATCCTCCAATATTCCAGCCACCTCGAACAATATCGCCTCACCGTTCTCTCCAGAGATTGGGAGCATATTTGTGACGCAACAAGATGCTGGAGGGGACTCGGATTATCCGGGGTCTATCAGAAGCGGGTCGGTCGCATCGTCTCCTACTGTGTACCCTCGTTCCATCCCATCTTCCCCGTCTACCTCTCGCACTTCCAGTTCGGCTCGCTATTCCAGCAAGCGTAACAGTAACAATCTATTTGGTTCTGGACGATTCCACGATGCAACTTACCTCCGCAGTGTGGGGAAAAGCAGCGTTGGAAGTAGTCGAAGCACGGCCTCTTTGGCTGGGAGCGACTCGCATGGAGGTAGTGTTAGAAGTACGCAGTCACTTCGTGAAGCGGAAGCCAATTCTGGACAAGCATTTGCGCCAGAATCGGGGTCAAATGGTGATCTCATAGCGTCGAACAATGTGTTGCCTGCGCGGGTATGGTCAAATTCATCATTCGCGCCCCTTTCAGCTCTTCCTCCTCGGTTTTCCAAGGAATTTACGGCGCAGCAAGTTAAGCGGACGTCTTTGGCGCTAGAACGGGCTTTACGGGGTTTAGAGGAGGAGGCCGAAGAGACAATTATGGTTCCACGAACGTCTGCGTCGCGCGCTAGTACTCTGAACTCCAGAACACAGGTGAGCTTATAGTAATTATGCTCCAATGCACAATATCAACGCATGTTACCACCAGTCACCCAAACTTCCTGATACACCTTCTGTTGCTGGTACACCAATTCCTTGGATGACAGACGAAGCGCGAGTTGACGATCGAGACGAGGATGACCCTGTTATGTCCGCAGCGGCACACCCGTATATCCCCTCTACGTCGCCTTCGCCCTCGCCTAGTCCCTATCCTCGTCCTGGGACGACGTCTCCTACACCTAGATTACCGGGCTATATTCCAGGAATGACGCGACCTTTGACACCACATGATGTCGATTCTGACGATGGCGCGACTGGATACTCAACAACGCCACGCGCAAGGAGTCCAGCGGGACAACCGCATTACTCTCAACACTCTAATCACAGTCATTCATTTTCATTTTCATCTTCACCCTCTCGCCACCATCGCCAACCATCCCTTTCTTCTGAAAGTCAATCAATCCTCCCACCAAGCATCTTGCGCCGCGGTTCTGCTCAGGCTCCGCCTTTGCGTACCACGTCTCCAGGCCTCGGGATAAGGTCACGAGGAAACAGTGTGAATAACCCACAAGCTCCGAGTCCTGTGCCGTCCCCGAGTCCTGAAGAGCGGTCTAAGAATGATGTTCTGGCTCGCAGGCCGCTATCGCCTCTCATTGTTACTGCGGCTACAAATGTGTTTGGTGGTTCAAGGCCTGGCACACCATCTGGCGGTGTAACATGGCCACCAAGCTCACCCCTTGCCCAGGTGCATACAATCGCTCCAGGCCCGTCCCGCGAAATTGATTCTACTCGACCTTACCTTGCCGGGCACAGCCGGAATGGGAGCTTTATCGGCGGAAGCCCGACCCACGATGAACCCATGTCAGCTGTCATACCACCCTCAGCGGTGTCGCTGCCCGATTTATCTCTCACTGATGGCAGAAATGGTAGTAACCCGTTTCCAGTGTTTGGATCGTGGGTCACCACGCCAAACTTGCTTTCTAACAACGGCGCACAAGCAGTACATCTTGACTCGTCAGTCTCTAGCATTGATCTTGGACAATCGTTGAACTCTTCTGGCCCGTCAGCAGCAGGGGCCAAGATTGCAGCGCGGGCTCCGACACCAGTATACTCACATCCTCGCTCGCCTACTTCTGGTGCTCCCGCAAACGGACATGATCCTATTCTGTTAAATCGTTCAGTGAGCAAACGATTACCAAAACGCATGCAAACCCCGCCACCCCATATCCAGTCTCAGATTCAAGCCCCAATGACATTGCACACGCCTTCGTCGTCTTCGAATTCATCCTCTAATGTGAACTTGAATCATTATCCTAATACCACCCCCCTTTTTTCCCCGATGTTGAATACGTCGGCTTCGTCCCTTCTATCTGTAGGCTCAAGTTATCATTCCTGGGCTGACGAGAATACCAGAAAGAGCGGCTGGGATCAGCTTGTGGAGTACGACTCACAACGATCCGCATGGAAGGATATTTTGCACTCAGGTGGAGTAGGAGTTGAGACGGATGATGTTTCAGAGACAGAGGGATTGGCTAATCCGGCACAGGTGTTACATTCGATCACAGGATTAACGAAAGGTGATCTAGCAACAGTACAGCAGAAGCTTGTAGCGGATGCATTATTGAGGAGAGGATTCGATCCACCTCGGTCCCCCACAAGGAGACGAAGGATGTCGAACTCTCGTGCCAGTTTTTCAGCAGCGCAGTCTGGTCGTGACAGTGGAGTGAGATTTATTGCAGTCTTTCACCGCTTGCGCTCACATGTGTTTTATATAGACAAACAGCCCAGCCCCGCCTCCCCGCCAAGCTACCCCTGTCACAGATAATGATCACTCACCCCCTTCGCCAGAATCCACCTCACGAGCGAATGCGCTATTGGATTCTGTTCTGAATAGTATCCAATCACAGCAATCTACAGCTTCTACTGTTACTTCTTCAGATGCTCCCACTGCTGAGCCCCACAGTACCACAGATGATGATGCCAGCAGCAAACTGCCCAGTATCAGCAGCAGTGGAAGAGAGAGCCGCGAGGAAGAAAATTCAGCCCTCCGATACAAAGCTCTGGCCGAAGCCATCGCGGAGAATGATCAACCGGCGACAGATGAAATTGAGCCCATTTCCCCAACCTCAGAACCCGCGCAATCACATGAAGAAGACTCAGGTGAAGCTACAGAGGTTCCAGCGTCCCAATTATGGCGCAATCCCCCTGTACCCGTACCTGTACCCTCCAATAACGCTGTGGAACTAGCACGGGATGTTAGCAGAAAGGCCGCCGAAGCCACCGCGGCGTTAAAGAGTCCTTCACTAACGAAGGTCGCAGAGTCCGAAAGCGCAATTCGACGCAGACCTATAAAGCGAATTGACTTGCAACAAATTAGCAGTCCTCAATTCGTGTCATCTTCAACGAGTGTCAACGCCATACCAATAATGCATCCGACCCTTACTCCTCAAACGCCTTCTCCGACACCTGATCCTCGAGCCTCTAAGCTGAGTCAGCGCTTCAAAAAATTGCGAGGCTCATTGCGTACAAAACCTATTTCTCGAGATGGGACTGAAGTAACACCTTTTATGCCGTCCACCACGACGTCTACAAGTTCTACCCAAACCCCTATTCAACGCCTTCCCTCTCCCGCAGCGCCAACACAAACACTCCTTTATACGCAGCAGCATGTGCCCCCAGCAAGCGCAACTGAACACGGGAGGTTTAAGGTACCAGTTCCATCTCCCCCTGCTTCGGCAGGTCCGGGGTTGAAAGGATTTATGGCTCGGTTCCGGAAACCAAGGAGGGAAACTGGAAAGGAGGGTGTTTCTTCATCTACAGATCGTTCAGATCACCAATCTCCCGATTCAATATCTTTACGGAGCCCCTCTCTTGAACGACACACTTCTCCTCCACTCACTGCGAAACCGCCCCGCTCCGAAGATCAGATTCCCTTAAGTGCGAGGTCTCCGACCCCTGATCCTGCCACAGTAGACCAGTTCTTCAACGCTGCCTCTCAGCTCGGACTTGATCGACGCGCACTAGACGAGCTTCTCGCGCGTTCAACCTCAACATCATCCCGTAACACAACTTGGACACAAAGTTCAACAGTTGCTGGTTTCGTAGGTACACGGTCTAATTCCACTGCCACTCGACCACCTGCATCTCGGACTCGGGAAAGTCACAGTCTGGATAGATCCCGGACGCCGGATCCACCCTACAAGCCTCTCGCGAGACCCAACATCACAACTAATCGGCAACACGATAGTGAGGTTGTCCGAAGGACGGTTATCTTTGCTGGCGACAATCTATCCAGTGCTGATCTAAACGGCCTGACGCGAAAGGACTCCACTTCAAGCCGTCCCCAACGATCTTCGAGTGCAACGTCCGTCCACTCTACGGGATCTGCCGCACGTGAACCACCCGTTCCTCGACTTCCTGCTGGCCTGAGGCGATCTCATAACTCTAAACCGAGCGACTCGAGTTCGTTGTACGTGCGCTCACATTTGTTCTCTGTCTAATGGAGCTAACATAATTTAGCTATGATGGGTATCCCCAAGACCAGCTTAATTATACAGATAGCCAAAACGGACCCACAGAAGGAATGTCGACCGTACAAGTGGCAGGGAGTACACTAACTCCGGAGGAACAAGGACAGGGTCCAGCCCTCCAGGTTCTGCATATGTCCAATGGCCAGTTAATATGGTCAGTGATTGACTCACTAAGAGCGGCAGACGAAGAGGATTCGGAATCGCTCTTCCGGCGAAGTTTATCATCTTCACGCGGCGGTGACGCCAATGAGGATATGGAACTTCGTTTCAAAGAGCATCGTCGTTGGGGTTCGAAAGGTAGCAACTATTCACAAGGATCACAAAATAACAGCCGGCGCCAGACACCTGCTACAAATGGTGGTCGACCTGATACAAGGGTATGCATCTATTCCGTAAATCTCCAACTTCTTTATTGATGTCGTCTGTAGTTATTCAAAACTGATTCATCCACCGTTGGCCGTTTGATTGAGGAGATTTCGAGAAACAGAGATGCCGGTTCTTTTAATTTCATGCGGCCCGCTACTGCAACATCTGCTTCGACGTCATTTCATTCCGATTCCTCAGGTCCAAATCGTCAGGTCGAACGAGATTTAGAGGCATTACTCAAACTTATTAACAATCCAGAAGCTCGCTAGTTGTAGGTTTGTCCTATGCATTTGCCGTCTATTGGGTTTATGGTGTCTCGATGGTTTTTAGTTAACGCTCCTTCCCTGTTTGTGATTTCTTGTAGTAATTTGACGCAGTGTACACAACAGCAACTGGATATACAGCACTATGAAACTTGACACTATGAAAACATGCAAACATGCACAATCAAAACAACAGTGGGTAGAAATATCACATGGAACCGTTTAGATCGATCCAACGGTTAAGAGACAGTGCAAGCAAAGCCTCTAACAGGAGGGCATCCTGATTTTTGAATGTGTACCGAAAGAGGCCATGGCACACACCCCACTACGATATCCTTCAGCGTCATTGTCTATTTGTGTTCCAATGACTTGCCTTCGTCTGTAATGACATACGCGAATACGTTGCTATCCTTCGATCGCCAGGAGAATACAGCTAATTCACAGACAAACCTGCTGTCAGACAACCTAGAAAGCAAGTAAAGAAACAACCACCTCATATTCTTGGCTCTGCGTTCGCCGCCACTCAAAGGGAAGACCGTCTACAGGGGAGAGAAATCTGCGAGCACTTGAAGAATGTCAGCAACTAGAGGGCTACTCAACAGGCGTAACAACTTTGTGGCGCGAGATCTAACCAGTTGGCCCATGTGCAGCTGTCTTTGGCCTACCGTCAGCAACCCAAGGTGCGTCCCTGCTAATGCAGTGAAGGGAATTATTAGATAGTATGTATATGCCTCGCTACGCACCAGCCGTCCAGTCAAAGATGGCCACTTCTCTCTGATCGCGTGAGACCTGAAGCGCATTAAAGATCAGCGAGTTCGCTACCTGTACCCTTATTCACAAGAGCAGGGAGCGCACTCTGGTTTGAGTGGACGTGTGATTAGGCACAGTCATAAACTGGATGAATACCGGGCGGTCGCCTTCGTAACCCATGATGGACACATGCCTAGGGTTATTTTGCACTTGACCTTCTCCAAAGAAATACAGATCATTGCAGTCGGCGGCATTGGCCATCGTGGAGAAACTGTGTCGAGTGACCAAATAGTTGTCATCCTTACATTCGCCTCAAGGAGGGTGGGAAAAAGGGGAGGAGAAGCGGAAACCCCGAGGCATCAGAACGTAAGACCTTATTCCGGGGCGCCGGAGGTAGGAATGAGCAAGGGCTTAGCTTGTCGTCGCGGACAGCGACGACATTGAGAGAGTGTGCGGTGTATTCGCGCTGTCGGAAGACGAAATGTAATTCAGCCAAGATCTCAAGATTGGAAACAAACAATTTTGACAGGTGAACAAACACGACGGATGATGTAAGCTACGTAAGCCAGGTTCCAGCTACTTGGTCACCTTCCACTGTCCCGCCGAAGTATCAGTGGGAACATCAAGCAAATGCAGGATGGTCCACAATACGCACCAGTGGCCGCTTCTTCACCTTGCGCGTCACATGCACCGCGCTTCCAGAAGTTGTTGTCCCACCAAACGCCAACACTACCGTTTCCTCAGCTCCACGCCCAACACCCGACTTCCTCAACGCGATGGCGGCCTTGGCGAATTGGAATCGTGCTTGATCTGAGCCTACAGTACACAGGTGTTATCCGTATCGTTCTCAGAGTAAGATCTATTTTACCTATCGGAAGCTCAGGTGCCTCTACTGCGTGCTTGAAGATGTCAAACGGAACCCGCGCGTAGACGTGTAGCAGGTTATCCAGCCCGCTGGGTCGTCCGTTTGGCGCCTGGGCACTTTCTGAGGAGGGGAATGCCTGGAGCGTTTGCGGGAGAGTCGAGACAAGGAACTGGAAGACATCGGCTCTCAACTGTGCTGCATAGGGGCCAAAAACAGATGTCGGGACATCCGTGGGTCCGCCTTCCTCTGGTGGGGCAGGGATGGTTTCCACGAATCGCAGCCACTCGTCGATGGTCTCGACGGAGATGGAGGTTCTGCATCTCTCATAAGCATGGGCACACAGATCAGGAAGTCCCCCGAGAAAACATGCCGCAGCTAGTATAGCTCTGGCGTTATTTGGTCGGAGCATTCCCAGAGACACAGCGGAGTAGAGGTAACCCAAGGCTGATTGAGACGCATATGAGATCAATTAGACAAGCATTTAAACACTTACCGACGGCGAATCCCTGGAGAGTGCAATGTGAGCTCTAGCGGAAGGTAAAGTGATCGATTGCTCACTTCTTCGGTTACCTCAGGCTCGTCTTCAATAGGGACATATATGTTACGCGTACTTGCATTTGTAGGGGATGTAGACATGAGGTGGGCTAGATACGGTGATCTCGATAGTAGTATGGCGTGTAGTCGATATTGTCGACCATGTACATGCTAAGCGTGTATCAGAGTCAAATCGCAACATAATAATTCCAAGACACATACTAATATAGTGTCGGCATAGTTCTAAACAAGCTTATAAGCTGGACTAGATAACAGCAGTGGCATCGATGACTCACGCCCATTTGAAAACCAGCGTGATAAATATGATTGACGATGTCTTCGTTGTGTGATGAAGCAAACGAATTTCTATAAAACGTGTTTCGACCCCGCGAGCTCAGCTGACACAATCCTCGCCGTACAGTCCATAGGAAAAGAGCACAGAATAGAGACCCCCTTGGAACGTTGGCGCGTTTGAAAAGTCTACTCACTGGTCATAGCCGTTCTCTACTTGGACGGATGTGAATGCATGCTCCGCGAGTCCGCTGCTCACAGATTCTAAGGGAGAGGATAATCCATACGGCGTGCGTCCTCTGTTGCCATTGACAGAGGCTCCGCCGTTGGGAAGGGAATAGGACATGAGCAATGTGGGCGGAACAGTCAAGGGCGTGTCACGGTCGTCACTGTGGCAGTGTCACGTTGGAGCCTCAGCTTTGACCATAAGTTCCATTCATAACGCAATTATATTTAGGCTACTACTGTCGAGACTTACAGGCAGATCCCCCACTCCCAGAATTCAATGTCGCTCATGACCTTCCCCATCGCTCCACCTTCTGATTGAAGTCCAAGATTCATCTCCACAAAGGTTTGCATAAAGTTATTCGAAATGCCTTTGCTGAGGGCCTTTCTGCCTACAATGCACGGGTAGTCCGGAGGAAGCGCTCTATATTCCGAGTCACCGCCGTCAAGTAGAGCCTTTGTGAATTCCATCGCGTACAGCTGAATAGTATAATCAATGTTCACTGATCATGAGGGACTGTCCAGATTTATATTATTGACTCGCACCATATGAGACCTATCGGACGCAAATTCATCTAGATAATCCATAACCGGTATAACACGAAATTTGCTAAAATATTTGTGTTACGGGACTGATTTCACATAAGAACAAGGTCAACCCACCTCCGAAATTGCTCTGGTACCATAGAGACATTACTGATTTGAAATGTTGCCTCCATGTATTCTAAAACCATCGGATATCCACTAACGGGTAAGAATGTGTATGCTCAAAACGCATACATAGTAGTGAGAGGAATGAAGAGACACGACTTGCCTGACCAGCAACAAGGCTTAGCCAGTCGACTGTCGAAGTCAAAAATCCAGACTGATTCAGAGGATGTCGCTGCACCAGCGACAGAACGTGACCGAGGCCTCAGCAGGAGGATGCAATGATAGTCCCAGACAACAGGGTGATCAGGCTCTCGAGACAAGCTCTGACTCCATAGAACGACAGTCTTCCTTTCATTTGATACGAATACCACATGAATCTCCCATGCCTGGGTGATAACGTTGTCCCGGTGGAAAGAGTCAGCTAAAAGATAGATGTTTTCCTCGCAGTAATAAGGCGTGTAGGTATATCCAGGTGGAAGGACAGGGCAACGACCATTGTGCATGACCAAAGCCTGGCGGGCAATCGGAGTTCTAACCCTTTTACATAAAGGCTGCGTCAAGCAGCTCTCAAATATCCGTCCGTGTTGCTATGAATATTATACATTGTACATTCCAGTATGCGACCTCCAATTGTACCCAAGAAAGAAACCCAAGAAGATGCAATATCCCCCACCATGCAATGCAACAAAGCCCCCAACTGGTATAAAGCACCCACACTAAAGTCTTCAAGAACAAATAAGTCGAAGCAAGCATGGGCTGTGGAGCGATTCCTCTCACCACGCGCCAGCAGTCATTTCTTTCCAACATTAGCCCCACCTCCCGTGCCCTCCGCTACGGACTTTGGCTTCGCAGGCCACGAGGCCCCATTTTTCTTCTTCGCCAACACGTCGGGTAGCTCTGGTGACGGCCGTTCCAGTTTGAACGGCGTAAATATGGGCTGCGAGCCGGTTGTCTGTGGAGGCCACTTGGATGCTGGGCGTGGTTGTGGAGATTGGACAGCGGGAAAGGCCATGTTGGGCGTGGCGCTCCCGTATGTGGATTTCTTTTGCCCAGTTTGTGGTGGCGCAGGTGCACGTCCGGTGGATGGATGGAGCTGAGAGGAGGGTGGTGATGCACCCGCAGTGAAGGGGTGTATCGCATGAGGATTAAAGGAAGAGGGGATGGACTGAGAGTTGGACATGCCAGGTATGTGTGGCGCAGCGATACGCGTGCGTTCTTTGCTGCTTAGCCCCTTGGCAAGCTTTTTACTCGCGTTTTATACTGATACTAACTTTGCGCACACGAGATTCGCCTACAGGGCCGGTTGAGGAATTTCCGGGCATGGAAATCACGCGACGCCGTGAGGAATATATCAGGTATCCCAATGAATGAGGTCAAAGTCCAACGTGCTGGCGTGACATTTCAGTTGTTTTGGAAGCCTCTTTTGGTGACACTTGGTTGCCCTGAGTAAATAACATGCATGTCTGGTGCAAGTGTATTCCAAAGCATGTAAGTACCTACAAGGAAGCTTTGTGCGCGTCTTTCACGCCTTTTCTTGCATCGGCGCGGATGTCCGAATGCTGCCGAGGCTCTACCGATCCTCAGTCATAGTTCTCACTCGAATCACAGTGCTAACTGGAAAGCGCGTCCAGGTCTGTTCTCTCCAAAAAGGCAAGGCTTACGGTCACAAGACTGCTCTACTTTCATCCAGGGTTCCTAATTATGGCGGATTTGGAAAGATACTGAGGCATAGTGAGGCATCATCTAGGGAAACTATCTCAGGCCAAGAATATAAATGAATCCGTGTAGCGATTGTAAAAATACACAGGGGCGCAGTTGCATGCAGCGTCGAGTCAGTGGTGTCGGTGGTTTGGGTCGGACCGAAAAAGAATACGGGGAGGTCGCCTGTCGATGTTGGACAGTGCATCGTACGTTATGTACACCAAGAAGATGAGGTGCTCACTGCACGAGAGGTAGGGATGTCTCCATAAAAGTCAAAGCAGCATGGCAATCATGGGCGACGGCTCAGGGATACTAAAAGTCCAACAGGTGAGTGATGGGCCAAGAACATGAAAATAGGGAGGAGCGGATCCAACTTATCATCCAAAGGGGGCAAGAAAGTGACAAGGATAACCTAGCCAAGGACTGACTAGTGAACGTGACCAAAGATTTCGATTAAAACCCATGAGTGTTGATAGGTACAGCAAGGTTTGGCATAGACCGTCACGAAACTTTGGCGTCTGTAAGTTGGTGAGTGTTGGCTCAGGACATGAAAGGATGCGAATAGCTTTTCGAAGGATGGAGTTTCACCGACACAAGACCGTGCCGTGTGATGTGATGCGGGGTAAGCGTTTACATAAAGCAGAGGTCCTCCCCATTGGCGGGCCGTTCAGGGGATGAACGTTTGAACGTTGAACTTCGGGCACGAAGTCGCCTTGATTCCAGACACGGAGGTCGATGATAAGCACACCACATCCAGCAATATGGCACGTTTCTTCGTCTCCTGTGTCTGAAATGTAAGTGTCTCTATAACCAAAGAATACCTACCTGGGGTCATGGGCCGCACCCGGCATGAATCGAGCCACCAATGTGGGTTGATTGATGGGTCAGATCTGTCGAGGATTGACAGTGCAGGGTCGCGTTTTAAGCTCTAAATTACTTCCGTATTGGGACGTTGTCCCCGTGAGAGTTTTTGGTGACTGTGTAACCAGAGCTAACCAGAGCAAACTTTAAATTTAAGGAATGGCAAACCTGTTAGAGCCCGAAGTGACGATGATGGTCTGCATAATATTCAACCACGGTCGCCAGACGGCCTTCCTTATCAGCCTTCCTGCTACGATACAAGTCCGAGGGACAAAGAACAGGAAGTCATTGAAGTTCCGTTCGGCGGGATGAAGGGATGGCTGGCTGGCTATCGAAGCCTGGAGGTAGTGAACATGTCCTTCTGAGCTCCGAAGTGTCCGCAATGGAACAAAAACGTCGAGGGGAGGATATCGCGTGCTCTTCAAGGTGCGCCCTCGACCGTGCGATCACTCCTGACATGATCAAGGGCCCAGGAATGTCTCGCAGTTATAAGCAGCTCATGTAGCTTCTGTGGAAGACTAAGAGGGTGCTAGTCATTGGGTGGAACATGACAGCTGCTCCATATCAATATCATAGTGGCCTTCGTACGAGCGCGATCTCGCGTTTAAATGGGAGCAAGACGCATCGTAAGACTTCCCTTCAAGGTCCCAGGAGGCGATCCGAATCCATGTATAGAGTGTCTCGTTAGCCACATGCCATGGCCAGTTCTGGTAGGTGTTGCGACTCGGAATGCATTGCGGAGTCCAGACAGGCGTTCCAGTCACTGGTGGTTCAGAGGGACATACCTCGTGCATATGGAAGTCACTTGAAAGAGCATTGTAGAGGACTTGATATTTCAAGTGGTCCGTCCGTCGGCAGGTCCGAGTCAATAGCGCGCCAGGCCAGCGCCGCAGCTGCCATCTTCGCACCTCAGTGACCTCAATTCCGGCAGATCATACAATTCAATGCACAATCCTTCCTACACCGCCGACTCGGACTAGGAGAAGAAAGGACACTCAAACTTTGGCTTTGTCCGAGCAGTTGAGCTTAAGCAGGTAGGTCTTCGCGCGCTCCATCGTTCAATAGCTGAAAAAATAAAATAAAACCAACTCGTACGTACTACCTTCAATATAGATGGACGTTTCAAAACGCGTCTGAGAGTATAAGGGGCCCCATTGTGCTTCAATGTTGCTTACTTATTAATCCCTTTACATTGTAAGCCGTATAATTAAAGAAAAACGTACGCAACTTGGATAGTGTATAGATAGATGTCAGAGACTAAAACACGTCTAAGAATATCAACAAAAGAGGCCGCGACCCTACGGCCGGCAAGTGAGCCACTGTACTCACCGCTTCAACACTTCCTGATCCTTCCAAAGATCGCCCCCCTATAAAGGCGCAAAGGCAAAAAGTATACACCGAGCGCCAGAAGCAGCGGTAAGCATCATGATGTTGACCATAGGTAAACACAAGCAGTTGTACGTATGGCAATCATTGAGAAGCAAGATGCGATGCGTGCGGCGATGCATCACCTCCCCGGAGATGCCTCTGGATGTTTGCCCAGCCATGTATGATCACGAGCCATATACTAAGCTAGAGAGGTGAGATCAAGATCCAAATGAAATATTTTAATGCTGCGTCCAGATCCGAACAAGAGTTTCGCGTGGACGCACTCGAGCATCGGCAGCACTGCCTGCATAGTTACCGCACGCCGGAAGAACCCACGTGATTCCCCATAATTGCCGTGTTGAACTATTGACACGCGTGCATCGGTACTACTTACGCACGCTCCGCGTCCATTAATAAATAAAAATATGTGTGTACGTACATAACCAGCTCTACGTATAAACTCTATGCCTCCGATCGCGAAGCTACAGCGGACACGAAGCGTATCGTAGCAACGAGGCCTACCTTCTTTCCGGAACGACGTCATACCCCGCCGTACCCAAGTCAGCAGGGAGCACCGCGGTCTCTTCGAGCGTCCCCTCGCGCAACAGCGCGCGCTCCTCTTCGGCGGCTACAGACGGGCCCGGCGGACGCACACAAGCGGGTGGATTAACAAGATTGTTAAAGAGGAACTGCAAATGCCTGAATCAGCACCGGTGGTGCAAGCAAGGAGCCTGAAGAGAGAAAATCACCGTCCCGTAGACCAGGAGCGCGAACCCGACGACCTGCAGCAGTGTGATTGGGAAAAGGATGCGCTCCCAGCCCAACCCAAGGGAGATGATCCAGATGGCGAGCGTGCGGCACGTGTCGATGACCGAGCGCGCAGTCGCGCTGAGGTGACGTGTGACACTCAGCCCGAACCCGTTGAAGAGCGCAATGGAGATCGCGATCGCGATGCTGGTCCAGAGCACGGCCGGCGTGTTCACAATCTGGTGCCACCCGCGGGGGAGGTCGAAGAACTGCGAACGGTCCGCGAACTGCGCAAGGATGGGCATGCAGAGAAGGATGGTGAGGCAGCCGAAGAGACCCTCGAAGCCGACTGCGACGAGCGGCGCGACGCTGTAGCGCGACATGATCTTCTCCTCTGTGACGAATTGGATCGCAGTGCTGCGCAGGGAGTCAGCGAGCTGAAATTAGGGAAGCGAAGAGCGCGCACAAGATTTGTGCGAAGATGATAAAGAAGACGCCGACGAGAACCGTCGTGGCTTCGGGCACGGGGGTGGTTTCCTCTTCGAGAAGCTCGGCCTTCCTAGGGAGCTCATGTGGTCCAGAGTCCTTGATCATAGATCCGCTGAGGCCGACAATGGACACACCTGCCATAACTGTCACGAGAGCAAGCCATCTGAACGAAGATGAGCTGCGGCGCAGGAGACGTCAGAGACGGGACAGTACTGGTACAGCCGCAGACGCCTGCGGAGGAATATGACGGAGAGCACGCCCACAAAGAGAACGAGAGCCCCTCGCGTCATCTGGTAGATGCTGACGGGCGTGTATAGAAGGCCGACGTTCATGAGCTGCACAAGGGGTCAGAGGGAGCGAAGAGGGAGACCCGCGGCGGCTGACCGTTGTACCGGTGAGATCGCATGCGGCCGGGATCCAGAGAAGGAGAACACGCCAGCCTACAAGGTCGAGCTGCTTCGCGTCCGTTAGATCGGAAGAGAGGACAGGATCATCCGAGTCGCTGTCAGCGCTGCGCGGGAGCTGTATGCGGGATCTGCGGTAACTCGCGACGAGCGCGTAGAGGACAGGGAGGAAGCCTAAAGGGGGCGTGTGAATAGGAAGACTGGGCAGACGCCAGGGTACACGAGAGGACGCACAAAGCATTTCGCCGAGGAACATCTGGAGGGTCTGCCACACTGGCTGTTCAAAGACCACGGGGTTGGAGTCGCAGTCCTCGACGCATTGCATGTCCTAGAGAAGCTTATGAGAGAAAGACAGGACGAAAGCGGGGCACATGCCTGGAACTGGGCGGGGGGGTGAGCAGCGACGGGGCAGCAGACAGACACAGACAGACCTTTGTGAAGATAGAGTTTGTTGAGCCCGTGATGATCATGCCGCCGACCAGGACGGCGACATAGCCAAACCACGTTGCGGGCATGGTGGTCGAGAGAGAGAAGGACTTCCAATGATCTGAGATTGTCGCAGGCGCCCGGGGCTTCTGCGCTTATGCGCTTCTCTGCGCCAAGTGCAGTCCCAATAAATAGTGGGGGAGCCGTACGCCTGCTCCATGCGTCCCCATGGTCAAGCTGTCTCTCTCGTCCACCAAGGGCAACGGCGCCCGCTTCTTCCCCCACGCAGGCTACCTCGCACTCACCCCCATCAAGCTCGAGGGCGTCGTCCGCACCCGCCTCGACGACGACCGCAAGCCCGTCCTCGCCTCCGACCTCTTCGTCGCCGTCCGCTGCTACGAGGCCCGCATTGGCCGCACGGGCATCACCCACTCCAATCTCCTCGTCGACTTCCAGCTCCCGCTCTGGTCCAAGCCCCCGCACGACGCCTGGGCAGAGGTCGGCGACGGCGAGTGGCCCTTCAGGCTCGTGCTGCCCCCCAAGTTTGCGGGCCACAGCACCGCCAGCTTCCAGGACTACCGCGTCTTCTGGCGCGTCGAGGCCGGTGCGTCGTGCTCATGCGTTGCTCTTGCTCACTCCGCTCATGCGCGGCATGCGCTGCACAGTGCTCAACCATATCCCCATGACGGGTGTCGGGCACAGACAGGTCAAGACGTACGATCTGCCCCTCATGCGTTACGACGCGGGCGAGCCACGCGTCGTTCCCGAGCAGACCGGGTGGGCCCACGCAGGGCTGCCGAAACACCCCGGCTCACCTGCACTCCGCTACTCACTCAATACTCCCCCGTGCCCACTGGGTCCCATGGACCTCGTGCCGGTCGCTCTCAAACTCAGCCCCATTGACCCTGCGTGCACCATACACTCGATCGCACTCGCCGTCGAGCGCCGCCTCGAATTCCACAACCCCCCGCTCGGAACGCGGGCCCCCGCTGACGACACGTCGCTCTCGTCTACTACCAATCTCATCGACCGTCGCCCGCCCTCTCCCGCGCCAAAAGCGCCCACGCCAAAGGTGTCGACCTCGCTCATCACGTCCGCCCAGGCAACGGACGTCCCGCGCGACGAGGACGGGGTCTACACTCGCACCGTCACGCTGCAAATACCCGCACAAAAGTCGACAAGGTGCGTTCGCGTCGTGCGCGCTGCCGCTTCGTTACTTACCGCGCATGTCCTGCAGCCACTGGGCGGTCGGCGAGACGATGCGCACAGCACTCGTCACCCTGCGGTTTTTCCTCCGCGCCAAGGTCACCTTGGTCACTCCCCAGGGCGCTTCTGCGACTCTCGACCTCGAGGAGCGCGAGCTCTTCCTCGTCTCGTCCAACGAATCGCAACGACGGCTCGCCGTGTCCAAACACGCGGAAGCCGTGGAACGCGCGCGCGTGCGCGATGCGTCGCAACAGTCGCCGCGTCCCTCTGATGGCACGCCCCCGTCCACGGCCATGACATCGACGTCGCTCCGGAGCGGAAGCAGCGGCAAGGCAAAGAGCGTGCGCAGACCGCATACAAGCGCAGGTCCGCGAGATGCGGCGCGCGATGCGACACGGAGTGGATCGCGCCGAGCAGCACAGGGCTTCCGCGAGGCGCGCGCACGCACCACGCGCGGGCCCACACACACCGCCCCGTCAATATCGGCCACCGAGCAGGAGCGGGACCAGGAGCGGCGGGGGGGCGCATCGGAGCCTGAGCCGGGGATGCAGCAGCCCGACCATGTGCAGGCGTGGGAGGACGAGCTGGAGAAGATCGAGGCGCGCAGCCACTGGCGGACGGTCGTGGAGGCGCCGTCGGCGAGCGGGCTGGGCGGCGGGAGTCTGGCACTGCGGAGTGCGCCGGCGATCAAGTCGTTCTTTGCGTCGCCGACGTCGCCGCTCCAGCCTTCGTTCCCGTCGCCGACGTCGAGCCACCTGCTGGCGCCGCCGGTGCCGGTGCCGCCGCCACTGCCTGCGCCGGCGGAGTCGGTGCAGGCATGGGAGGAGGAGCTGGAGCGGATCGCGGCGCAGTCGCGGCGGCGGAGCGTGGAGATGCTCGGGTTCACTGCAGAGCGACGGACACGGCCCCATATAGAAGTCGGCGGCGGCGAGCCGTATTGAGGAGAGCACATGGACCGCTGGTAGTTTCTGATTGTTGTTTCGCTTTCTTGCATCACATACGACACGCATTGCATTGCACACTAGTTCCAAGTACATTACACGCACTATTCTCACTCCATTTGCTGGGAACCCTGACCGAAGCAGCATGTGGCTCGAATAGGGTTTGAAAGGGTTTGAATGGAGGATCTATAGGGTTTGAATAGGGCTTCCGTCCAATGGTGGCTCGATCGATGCCCGTGGGAAAGCAGATCCATCGCCGCACTCACAACCACCATGTCCGGCAGATTCCGTGTCCTCTTCCAGGTCTCCCTTCTCGGTGGCGCATGCAAGTCGCCAGACTCTCCTCCTCGTCTCCGCTGATCTCTCTCTAGGCCTCGGTGTAGGCTATGTGACCATGCTAGGTGCACACCACCACCACCACCTCTCTCTGCGCTAACCCTGTCCTCGCAGCGGTCACACCCACCCCGGAGCAGACATACGCTGCACTCGCGCCTGACCTCCGCCGCAAGGTCGACGCCAACCGCGCAGCTCGCCTCGCACAGGAAGAGGCCGGCAAGCGCCAGCACGAGGTCAGTCGCCCGCAGTTCGCGGCGAGCAGTCGAGTCGCCAACTTGCCAGGCTGACAGACAGCAGCAACCCAGATTCCGATAGGCCTGTTTGGGCGGAGGCCCGACGGTGACCCGACGTACGCACGGTGATGCTGCCACCTGCGGGCTGGGCGTGTAAGATGCTGCGTACGTACTCCCTGCATGTGACGGCGAATAAGATCCAGTAGGATCCAGTACTTAGCCAGAGACGGAGCTGAGCGGAGACGGCTCGCATACGTGTATACTACGCGGACGGATCATGATGGTGTACTGATGGTGTCCATAGGGAATTGAATGCCATTCCGCCTGAGGTGGAGTGAAGCTCCGGATCAACTGCAGTTTGTGGAGCTGCGCTCAAGCTTTGCCAGCTGGAGTTTCTCAACTTGGGGTCTTGCGTGGCTTCTCTTCTCTTCTGCGACAGGGTGCTTCTTAGACGTTGTCAACTCTTTAGCTGCACCGGTTGGCACGGGTTGGCAGCTTCCAGCCAGCATTTTTATTTCGCATACCTAGTCCGAGTCCCTCGTAGTCCCCCCAAAGTACCCTGACACCTCAGAAGCACGAGGTGCACGAAAGAACTCTCAAACCCTGCACCCCGATCAACTGCGACCGAGGTCACCACCAACAAATCGAGATTCAATCGCTGCATCCGGAAGTTCTGAATGCGTGAGCTACCTTTGGTTATTGTGCCATCGACTAGGCCAACACTATTATTGGTAAATCTAAGGCACCATCCCGGGCCATGCATGGATCCATTCGCAGTGCAGTGCGCGTGAATTTGCAATGGAAATCTGGCAAGGCTGGCTTGGTGGTGAATAGGAGTGGATGATATCATGGAAGGGTCGTTGCGAGACAGGAAGATGATTCGAAATTTGTGGTGTGCGATGTGGTGATATTGGCAGCGCCGCTTATACATGTATGCATATTACCTTCGACGATTCAGATGATACACGTTCAATTCGCCAATTGGTGCTCGGACGGTAGAAAGTAGAGTCGCGTACAGGTCAGAGGCTGTTGAGTTGACAACGTAATTAACAGTCCAAGAAAATACTTATGGGCGGCTGGCTACCAGGCTTCCACTCACTTCTGGCAAACGTTCAATGCAATTTGCAACGCACGCCCGTTCATCGCGGACGCTGTCTACGTATAATCAGTGATGCAGTCCGGGCCGCCAAACTCCAAGGTTGATGCAGATGACGCTATATGTGGTAGTCTTGAAGCCTTCAAGATCTCGGCATGTAGCTTTGGTCGTGTGATACGGCGTCATCATGGGCGGAATCGTCTTATCGTTGCCCGAATTCGAGCTGTACGTCCAATTGAGACTGGAGTGGGATTGGGGTTCGCCTCCCGTCCAAATGAAGGATGCACGAGTGCGTGTTTCAGTTTACGATGATATAAAGGCCAATGGGCCCTCTGAGAGTCTGAGAATCACTGTGATGATGAACAACGCTTTGTTCATACTAGACAATATATGAGAGGGGTAGAGCCGGCTGAAGCGGCAGGACCCGAAGCTAAGTCGAGTAGGAATACATGCATTTATACGAATACATCTCCTGTATCATTCTCAGCCGTTTCATCATCGGATTCGCCACTATCTATTACCATATCCTGTAAAACAACGATTTCTTGCAGGTTCAATGAGAGCACGTCTTTAAACCCATCGTCCTTCATTTTGCCTGGGCTTTTGCTAGGAGATAGAGCTGTTCCTTTGTCAACGGACCATTCGTAGGAGCTTACAGTAAACGTGACGAGGACTGGGGTACCGGGACGGACCTCCATATCAATCGTCGGTAGTGTGTGTATCTTCGTTAACGAAAATGTGCTCGTTCCCAAACGTGCAGGAACTTGTGGACATCATGAGTCTATGTAGAGTAATCCTAAGTGGTCTTACTGGGATTCGGTTGTCTGACAGGAAAGTTTCGAGAAGAACTCGTTTCTATAGATAATGAGAAGGGTGCAAGAGTTGAAAGAAACTGATTACATGCTTTTTACCGTTCCGAAACCAATTCCCTGTTGAAAGGTATTGATGACTACCTTGTCACCAAGTCCAAGTCCAGTAGCGACGTTGAATATAATATGATCCCAAGTGAAATCAGGTGGGATGATAGTGATTTGATACGACTCTCTGTCTGTTGGTGTAATGAGTTGAGAATGCGCTACGATTCCTACCATGAAGAAGCACAATGCTCGATCCTTTGTGTTTTTATGTACTAGATAACCTCTAATGGGCGGGGAGGATCATAATGAAGTTGGCGGTGACAAGCATGATACTCGACAGCGCCTACTACACTACAAAAGACGCTCACTGC